>UZAE01000140.1:0-34713 GCA_900617975.1 Rodentolepis nana | reverse complement strand
AGACGTAAAAGAGACAGACGGACAGAAAGGTAGAAAAAAGATGAGATGAATACTGAGGAATTATTTGAATATGAAATTCAATGGGGTCATGGTAGTTTGAAGTCCGAAGTCAACTGCCGATTTATAGACTTTTTTGCCGTATGAGTATACGTTGCCCACAGTGCACCACGTGAAGGTAAGTCTATCGCACACCCCGTTGTACAAGACATTATTGTCTTTATATTTTGTGGTCGTTTCATTCATTTTTGTAATAGGATATCCAAAATTAATCTCACTTTTCTTGAGTTTAACAAATAAAACTCCACAGCCTTGCCTGTAAAACTATTGGCTAATAATACTGATTGGTTGGCAACGAATTGGTGGGGAGGCAAATCAGCATTTGCTATAAGAGTATTATTCGCATCTCCGTCTAAATTTGTTGAACTCAAAGTCAGTTACTTATGTCAGTTAAAAGGGAAATTCGGAGGGTGGAAGAAATCGTGTACAACGGGTCAAACCGTTAAACGTGCGATCATACATTTCAGTCATCATAACAGGCAAGATTTTAGTGATACAGATCATTCTGAAATTTGGATACTCAATTTTAGTTTGACATTTCCACTCTAAAACCGGTTGTTATATGATATGTTTGGTATTTCAAAGCCTCTAAAGTGGAGTCTCTTTAGATTCTCTATAGTTTATTGCGATTTCTGGCGCACAAAAAATCTGGAAAGAAGGCAAGATATCGATGAACACGATATACTGAGAAGTACATAAAACCACGAGGAGAATAGTGGAAGGGTTGGTCAAGGTGCTTGAAAGTAGGTTTGTTTTAAGGAAAGATTATGGATACCTGTCCTTCTAGAAAATATGACCAGAGGTCACAGTAGATGATCCGATCTGGGTCTGCGCATCGCTTCAAATCACAATGTGGAGTGCAGACTCGCGATAGATAATTCGCTTTATTGATGTAACAAAATTATTTATGGACATTGCAAGGGCTTAAAGTTTAAAATCTTTCAGGAATGCGACATTTTCAAAGAAATTTAAAACAAATGTATTACTCCATCAGATCTACAAAAGTACGAGAAATTCCTTGCAACTTTAATTATGGGAAGCCACTGTAACAAGGTTAGCAGAGACTCTATCAAATTATAGTGGGAAACGAACCAAAACGGTAGTATCAATATACCAGAGAGTATTCTCATGCATAATATTTATTTAATTGAATATAGAAGTACAAGGACGACTAATTTCTAATGCGTCTTCCATTGATGAATCATTTTGTAAAGTTTTCTTTCTAAATTCTCTGAAATGATAAACTATCATTTTAGTTGCCTTTATTGAGAGGATACCTTGGAGTCTCGATGAGAAATTTCAATATTTTAAATTTTTCTAATTAAAATAATTTTCGCCTCATCTATCCACCCTCATTTGGGCATTCGTGGTGATCGCTTGGTGGCCATTAATGAGGGTAGAGAAACCCGTTCATCAGTCTTAAATCAGGCATGAAAGAAAATATGAAACACTTTCGCATCTTCTCTATAGTCCTAGCCTAGATTTCTCAGACTTCTTCTTTCAAAACCTGGAATATCACCTTAAAGACCCCCGATTTACATCTTTAGATGAAGTGAAAAGCATGTGATTCTCTAGTGCTAGCTACTCCCTCCCCCCCCCCCCCCCCCCCCCAAATAATACCATGGAAGGGGGAGGGGGTTACTGGTGGAAATATTGATTATAAAAGTGTATTGACAGCAATTCAGTTAATGTAGGAAATGAAGGTAATTACTTGCCTAATAAATTAATTATAGAAATTGTTTGAGAACTTTTTGTTTCATCCTCGTAACTGGGGCCAATACATAGTTTTGCAGAAATCACTTCATGCGTTTAGTTAATAAATTAAGTAGATAAATGAATATCACAAAAGTATCGGTTAGTGCGAATTCCTAAATACAGACTCTAAACTCTTCCAAAAACTTGAAAATAGTAATTCAAATACTGATTTAATCTTATCACAGTCTTTACAAAGGAGTTTACCTATAAACTATCAATTTTCTGCTAGAATGTCACACTTTCGTTGAGTGAACTGCGACGACTCTTGGAACAACTTCCTCATCAACTTTCTGCACTGTCAACGCAAGGAATTACTACAGGAAGCAATGTCGATAAACATCGTCTACCTCCACCAAATACCTCTCTTCTTGAGAAATCGATTTTCGCAGTTAACAAGAGACTAGGAGATCTTGTCGATCGAATTGATCTGATGTAGGTTGGCTTTATCACAAACATTAGGCTCTAACCAGATGGCCTTCGCTATTGCTTTTAAATTATTATTAAAAACCAAAACAATCATTTTTTCAGTGAAAGAATAAGAGATGGTGACGAATAAGCGCCTGTATGCCAAGAGTCGAACCTTTTTTTGATTCTGGAATCTTTAAGTTGTACAGAATCCCATAATGAATGCTATTCACTTTGTAATAACCAATAGTTAGTTTATATCGCAATATTTTGAGGTCTTTGGTCAGTTTATTTAATTCCAGTGTCGATCGTGAATCAATTTCTACTGTTTTATTTCACTGGTACAGTAATTGCGATATCTGTAAGCACCCTATAACCCCAGATCATTCTTGTAGAATGATTGCTTAAAAATTATTATTAACCCTTTAACGCCCTTAGAATCGCACTTTAATCTTTCAAAATGAGCTCCATTGGTACTAGACTCGTAGCAGAAGACGCTATCTTCGTTTGGAACGTGTTCAATGTGTCTATATCCTTTGTCTGATATCACCAAAACTTATGACGTCGGTATCAGTCTGCTGTGAGACACGCGTGAGTGCGGCAGGATACATTTCTCAAAAAGAATTTGGAAGTTTAAGGGTTAAATTGCCTCAACCCTTCTTGAATATTGTTATTTCGTACGCAAAATTTCGTTGGAGGTTTTCATATTTCTTTTATGTTAGTAATTACGCCGCTAGCCCATTTTCAATTGAGATGAAAGGCTAGCATGCTTATTAATTTAGTAAGATAATAAAATGAGTTATCGAGACAAAGAAAATTATCGCTTTCATGAATGACGAATAAAGTGCAATTGAAGGACTCGAAGAGCTAAATAGATCGCTCATTTAAGACTATAGGAGATACTCGCTTAGTTTCGTAAACTCATTTAAACTATGTGTTATTGCTTATAAACGTAACAAGAATTATCTTCCACTTAATTCCAATTTCCCTCTTTATATCCAAACGAACTTCTTGTTTCTTTCCAAACCAAGCCTTTTTGGCATCAAAATCTAATTCAAATAATTCATTTCGGTTAAAAGGTATTTTTTTATTAGTTTGTCTGATTAAATGGCCTCAAAATTATTAATTTAAATATTTCTAATTCTAAATGCACCAAATAAAGTAAATTACTTTTGTAAATTGGTTAACATTGTTGTCGTAAGTTCCATCGCAAGTTACCCAAATAGCAGTTTTCTATCAACTTTCTCTTGAATAAATAAGGGCATGTTTCCTCGTCATTTTAAACATCTAAACTTATAAGGTACCCGAGAAGAAGGCTTAGCAAATTAACTCCTCTTAATAAACTTTCAGGAACAAGGAGCTAGCCGACATTTTCCAGCAGTATAAGAACACGATAACTCTTCGACGGGGTCTTACGGTATGGCTTCGGGATACGTCAGATGTCGTGGAATCCGCAGAGAAAAGCATCCAAAGCTATCCTCATAGAAATATTTCCACAAGCACTGCTGCAAGGAATCTTGAAAAAGCATCAAGTGAGGCTGTTCATAGTGAAGAGAAGCTGAAGGAACTCAATCAAACTTTCAAGAATTTAATAAACCTACTTGAGGTAAGTTCCAATTCTCTGGTGTCTTTAACAATTAACTTCAAAGTTAATTTTTACTGCTAATTGGTCCCATTTACTTGGCATTTCTAATAATTTCAAGCTTTGGAAGAGTGTGCTACAGCATTGATCTTTATTTTTAAATATTAAAATGGTAATTAACCGGTAAGTGGTAAATTGTCATTAAAGAATAATCCAGCCTTAGATTTCAGAAAAAACAAACAAATTAATATTTTGGGATAAGATGAGGAGATCAGTAAATTTAAATATTATTAATAGATTTCATGGACAAAACTCTATTTAACTTACTTATTCTTATTGAAAAATCAATATCTTTACGTCTTTATGACCAAAGCGCAAATATTAATAGGACATCAACTGAGAATCTTGTCGATGAAATGAACTGAATGATATTTTTTCAGGCAGAATGGACATAGGTTACTTTGAATTGTTCTCCTTACAAATCAAAGCTATTGCCAGCTAGAAGTTGCATAATTATGGCGATTGAGATGGCCCTTCTTCTCAATATTTCAAACCTTGTCTACTTCAAACAGAGTAAAAATACATTAATGGATGCCCGATTAAGGAAATACCAAGAAAGCATATCTTCGTGCATGAAGAATAACATTTGATGGAACTGACATTTAGTCTCATGCCTAGAGAAGCCCTGATCTGGTTAAATGATTTCAACTTTTCATGGTTAGTGATATTAAAATTCTTTAATCTTTTGAACTGAATACTCACATTACACTCACTCTCCAGTGCATGAGATATTGTATACTTTGCAGCTATCTGTCCTGCTCACATTTTGATGTAAATATTAAATAATTGGTTTACGTTGCATTAATGGTCTAAGTAAGTAGTCTATGAAGTTGTTTTCGTACCAATTTTCTACTTTTCAACAGCAGCTAAATTTATTCTTGAATGAAATTTCTTCATATTTAGAGATATGATGATGATCATTATTTTTATTTACTATTATTCTTCAAATTCATCTTTCCTTGCAGGAATCAGCTAATCGTGGTGATAAATACCATCGTTCTGTCAGCGGTTTTCCTTTTGTCAACATGGAGCCTGCCAATACCAGATTTGCAGATCCATCAATAAATGGGATAATCGATCTTGTCTCCCTGGAATCGTCAATAGCAAATCTAAACACCCAATTCAATGCCCTTAAAAGCAGGATTGATGATAATTTAGCAATGATCGTTAACATAGTGAGTTATCTCATTTTAAAATTTTTACTGGTCTTAAAAAGCTTATTTTATTCACATACAATCATTGTAGCCCTGTAAAGAGGAACATCAGAGCACCTACGCTACCGGAACGACCCACCGCACAATGGAAAGCATGCGAACACTCCTTTCACCACCATGTTGTACCACGGGGGATCTCGGCGATATCTTCACTATAACTGGTTCTAGTCGTCACAGACGTAGGAAGGCCTCACCTTCTCTCAACTCTGAAGAACTCCAGGCTAAGCGCAGGCCATTGAAGAGAAAACTAAATCGGTATTGCGTCGTGTCGGGATTCTACCTAACTTCTCCAAATCAGTCACTGCGAGTTGAGACAGCTATTACACGAGCTATGATTCGAGAGGGCTTAGTTGACGTTCATAATAACCGTGTTTATGATTCGGACTCTGGAGCTATGATAAACGTTGGGGAAGCATTGGGAAAGAGCGTGATTGTCGGACTTATCTTCACAAAATCCTTTGTCAAGCAGACTGGTGAAACGACGTATTGGTTGGAGATATTCCACAAGAGACATGATGTCTACCTTCTAGAAGGAGTCTATGATGTTAATGCGAAGGCAATTGTTCCTGTTGAAGAAGCTATTACCTCAAAACTTCTTGATCCCATTCGTGGGTTGTATCATCATACCGGAACTACCGAAACGATCACACTTGAAGATGCTCATCAGCAGGGGCTAATCCGCGTTGTTCATCATTTGAGACCTCCCTGTGAGAACCTGATATCTAGACCATTTGATTCCATTCACTATAGAACTGTGGAAATTGACTTAGCTGTGCGTCCGTTAAATGTCACTTTCAAGGAACAGGAGGATATAATAAACCAAATTGATGAAAATGGAGTATATGACCATGTAAAGGTGAGTCAACAAAACGTCATTGTTCCACTCTAATTAGGAAAGTTACTACTCATTAAGAATTATGTAACTTTAGAATTTATTAATTCAAAATAAGTTACGGGATTAAAATCTCGTGAGAAGTAAGCACTTGAATTTGGAGAAAAAATCGCTTGGCATTACTGCTTTTTAAAAATGGAGTAACTAAATACTTTGGGAGTAATCTTTGAATTGAAAGTCCATAATAAGATTTCTGAGAGAAGTTTTTTAAGGCTCTAAGCGTATGTTAGCACACATTACCACTCAATGCGTATATCTGATTCACCTAGGTACTTCTCAATGCACTAATAATTGAATTACTTTGACACTCCATAAGCTATTTAAATCAATGAAAATGGTTTAAGGAGATATTTTACCCAATCATTTCAAACAATGTCATTAAATTATAACAGAATGTGGTGAAGCGCAGTTGGAAAGGAACGGTCAGTCGAAGTTTGACCAGCAAGCGGAAGCCAAGGGTGCATGGTAATAAGCGACCTCAGGTGAGCTATTAAATGGCCAATCAAAATAGAATATGAGTCATCCCAGTTGTGTACTTTTGATTTAGGTGAAATGAGGAGCTAATGAAATTGTTAGCCAGAGAATTGTGTCTGACCTCATGAATTTGCCTAGCCTAAACTTTATGCCCCCATATTTGCTAAAATTTGCCATTAATTTAAATGAGATTACTTCGATGCAAAAAATATTTAAAATTCATATTTATTGGGAAAGTATTAAAGTAATACATCTCTGTTTCTCAGAAAGCAAATACAGAAAAATTCAAAAATTATTATTGTGGGAAGTAGCTGACGTTGAATAGCAACTGAAAGGCGTTTAAAGAAGTACGTCAAGTTAACGAGGAGTCTCGCTCAATTTAAGCTTCACCACTGATTATTTCAATTTACTAACTGAATCAGTTCACGTTCCAATATTCAAATTTAAAGGTTATAAATGCTCTGTGCCTCACTTAGGTGATGATAATCAATATAATTCTATTCTTGTCATAAAATATTCTTACTTTTTTTCAAAATTAAAGTACACTCTTAACAGGCAATGTACAAAAATCCAAGAAAGAGCTTAGCAAAAATGTATGACACATTAGTAATCATTGAATGTCGCCTAAAATTAATATTATCTACCCAGGCATTTATAAGCCAATAATTTAACGTTAATGAAATAAGTCTAATATGCATTTTCTTACTATCTTAGATCACTGTAAAACAACCAAAGAAGAGACAACTAGATCTCCACTTATTGGGCAACCTCGCACCAGTTTCGATGACCGATGGTACTGCGATTTCGGCAATAAAACTACCTCTAGTTCGACGTCTTGTCCCGCAAAATCTCCCCATCCTCGAGACATCTCGTCGCCAACTTGATTCTCCTCAACAATTATGTCTCGCTACTGCTCTAAGACGTGGTTGGATAGACCCTCGAACAGGTCGATTGAAAAGTTCTACTGGAGCTGTCTCTCAGGTGAATCTTCTTGAAGCTGTGGAACAGAGAATCTTGGATCCTAACTCAATCGTGGTTCGCATTGGTAATGGAAGAGATTCAGACATGTCTGAAAGCCAGCATTATACTTTAGCAACGGTATTGAATGAAGCGAATGCGATTGCAAATCGTGACAGCCACATATCAGAAGCGAGTTGGAAAAATGAGCTGCTGAAGATTTTAATGACTAGCAATGCGGGTCCAGTAGGCGGTGATGTTAGGGAGACGCTATCACCTGATGACTATACTCGCCTTCGTTCTGTGATCGGTCCTAAATCTGGCAAAGGAGACAAGAAACTAGGCACAGTGAAAATCATTCTAAAACCAAAGAAAAAGAATACTGATGAGAAGCCCCCTGAAGAAAAGCCTCAATGCGAGAGACTAAGTCTAGCTAGAGCTATTCAATGTGGAAAGTTTGATCCATCTACCGGAATGGCATTGACCGCCACTAATCAGAAAATAACTCTTGAGGAGGCTATTGAATTGTCAACAATAGATGGTGAAAACTCCCTAATTCAAGATGAACGAACTGGTCATTATCGTAGCCTGCTGAGTTACCTAAATGAAGGAACAATTCCTATGGAAAAGTGGATTGAATGGCCGATGGCAACACTATTGTCTCCCAAGGACGTGGAACCGTTTGGGCGCAGACAATTGAGTATCGGACGCAGGATACCATACGCTTCAGCTCATGCTCTACACCTTATTAATCAACAGAGCAGAACTGTTCTCAATCCCCACACACAAACATATGTATCCATTCTGAATGCATTTAATGATGGACCCTTGTGTTACCACAGAACTGTGATACACTTCAGAACTACACAGGAGTATATTCCGGTGGATATTTTACTACCAACTAATCCTGAAAATGTCATAACCGAACTCCTGTTTAATCGGTCTATGTGTGTTGAATTACAAGAGGATATTGTCGACGAGGGAAAACGAAACCGTTCTGCGCTTCATGTAACAATTCCACCTTGTACCGACTCAAAAGTATCTGCGACAGTCAAGTTACCTGTAGACTTAAAGACAGCAGTTCAACTTGGTTATCTAGACCCTCAGACTGGTTTTGTAAACGACCCTTTTACTGGACACCGTCTACTTATTAAAGAGGCTATCGAAATTGGTCTGATTGATGGTGAGAAAACAGTGATTAGAGATCCAGCTACTAACAGCACATCAACACTAAATTCAGTAATAAATAACGGTGATCCTGTAAACGTACCCTATTTAATTCATTTATCTCTTCTTGGTGATGATAATCGATCCAATCTACCTTCTTCTGTGGGAGATTCTGGTTTAGCAACATCGTCCGGGATATCGGAACTTCCTGGAGAGAATGAGATTGTAGAAATTACTCCAAGTGAACGTGAAATGAAAGAAGGGAAGTGGCTGTCAGCCGCAGAGTTTCCTATAGTATTGAATAAAGATGTGCCGGGAGGATCTCATGTAAAAGACCAAGATTCGAAAATGCTGAAGTCAAATTTACTTGATGCTGCATCGAAAGTCGGAACGGGCCTTGCTGTCGCATTGGGCGCAGCCGCTTTGGGCGCAAATATTACTTATCAGACAATTAAGGGTAAAATCCAAAACGGTAAATCAGCAGGTCCACTAAAACAAGCATCTTCGAGTGAGAACATTCAGCATTCGAAGCGTAGCTCAGATGTTACTTCGTACGAAATTGATAGTTCTCCAAGTAAGATGGATGTTGTTGAAGATGCGAAACCCAGCCCTATTGCATCTGCTAGATTGCATTCGCAAGAAGACATTCAATCATCTGATCATGGAGAGATTGGTGTTAGAGAAAGGACATTTTCTTCAGGACAGGTGGACAGCGATGCTGCAGCTGCTTCCAGACCAACTGAAAGTATCAAGAAATCTGTTGGGTCATCTCAATCACAATCACACTATGACTCTAAAATTGGGGAGCAAATGGATATCGATATCAATGGAACGCATACTCGATTTCCGCAATCATCCATTCGCCATAATTCAGAACTTAGTCCTGGAAAAGGTACATTTTCAGTGATGGATAAGGACGATAATAGTAAAATTGTGTTTGGTCAACAGTCACTGAATTCTCCGGTGCCAGGTTCTGAGGAAACGAATGACAGCAAGATTGAACAACTTGATCCAGATTTAAAGTGGACCAGCAGTCAAGAGAAAGACCCTATTTACAAGGGCTCTAAACCTCCGCAATATAAAGCAGAAAAGTTAGCACAGAGACAGTTTTTGTCAAATTCTCCCAATTCGGATTATGAACTCAAAGAAGATAAAGATTGGTCTGGTGAGACTCCAGCTGAGGAAGCAGTGTCAAAAGAAGTATTTAATCAAAGACCAGGCGCTAGAAGAAGCTCAACTGAAGAAACACAATGTTCTGCTGCTGTTAAACGGTCTTTCGATGACGATCAGTGGAATGCATACCCTCCCAATTCAGGTGGTATGGGTGGTAAAAATAATTCTGTTATTTCCACTGAAAGTGAGCGATCTTTGCCGAAGCCAGAGTTAGAAAAGAAGAAAGAGACTTCTGAGAAGTATCCCAGTGAAAGAACACCTTCAAAAGAAGTAGTCGAAGAAAAACTGGTTGAGAATGTTATTATATCACCTGGGAGCAATTCAACTAGGGAGTCACAGCACTTGAATCTCGAAGTTGTTCCTAATGATAGATCATTGATTGACACGATTGATCAAGATAAATTCTCTCCTGAATTGAAAATACCTGTCCAGGATCCTACGATGTCAGGGATTGATGAATCTTATCAGTTATCATTTAAAGACCAAAACAAGAAGATTCCAACTTCCTTGAGTGCAAACGAAGAAAGTATTAATGCTTTTAATGTCGAGAAAGAAACTCCTGACTCGCCTGGACTTGCAGAAGGTAAAAAGTGCTTTGAATCTTCTATAGACCAGGGAAAATATGTGCCCTCTGAAATCAGCATCGGTAAAACAGTGGGAAGCGATGAAAATCAAACGGAACAGACGCCGCCCACCAATGGAACGGGTTCTGTTGTCAGACCAATATTATCCGGTGTTGGTAAGGCTTTAGCAGCAACACTCGGAGCGCCAGTAATCGCTGGAGTAATGGCTTATAATGCCGCAGTAGAAAAAATTGGTAAAGCTTCCGCTGTGCAGCAAGAACCCATTGTAGCCCCTGGACACAATCTAAAAACCGAAAAAGAAACTGGTGAATCACTAGAACCAAAAACAATAGATGTCTTAGAGGGACAACGGACACAGTTTCACAGCCCCAAAACTTTCTCTGTTTCTAAAACCCCTGAATCTCACGGTTTGGAAAAACATGGTTCAAAATCTTCTCAACAAAGTGATGACACAACTTTAAAGGAGCAAAATCAAGCAGAATCTGGAAACAATGAGGCCGAAAATTCAGAGTTGGTGAAACCCAGACGTCTGCCTAGTAAGGAAGGAACTCAAGGTGATGATCTTACTGCTGATAACGAGATTTCTAGAACACAATGGGATTCGGTAAGTCCTTATGAAGTATATCCTAAAATTTAGATTCTCTGACTGGAATTTAATGCATCTTTTGCTCAGATGTTAATGTTTCTTAACTAACCGTTGTTTTTTTGCCTCTTCCTTACCCAAATAACCCACCATCTCCATGGTATTTTGTTTGTAACAAATGTATTTGCTCACTTGCTCTCTTTCTTTCGCTTTTGTCCCTATTTTATTATGCTTGCTTTGTGATTTTATTTTATTTTCAAATCATATTCAATTGCAAAATGGTATACCAATCTTTAGTCCCCATTTGAAATTATTCCAACTATGGATGTTCGGTCAATGGGTGAAGGCCATACACGGGAAAGTGTTCTAAGAGGTGAGAAAGCTAGAGAAGTGTTCCTATCAAAAAGCGAATCTGAGAAAGATGGTAAGCAGATCAACCAATCAGAAAATGAAATTGAAAAATCATTACGGAAATCCAGAGAAATGGATCTTTACCCACCCTCTGGAAGTGGCATTCAATCTCAGACACTGTTCAAAGGGTCCACTGCACCACAAGACGATCAAATGAGCTCTGAACTTGAGTCCTCGATTCTGAATAGCTTCTCGGATGTTACTGTTTTAAAAGATAGTAATGATTCGACAGATGATACTGAAATTTATGAATCAGTTAATTATATATCAGGACGAACTTCTATAGAGGTAACAGAAAAACAGGTGGTTAATGTTGAAGAAGAAAAATTCCCTATATTAGAACCAAATTCTGAAAATGGCGTAATTATCCCAGGAAATCCTCTAATAGATGACGATTATATAATGGTCTCTGCAAGTGAACATTCAGCAGCGTCACCTCTCAAGAAAGCCTGGCGTCTTAGTAGCGTAGGAGGAGCTGGTTCTGCTCTCATCTTCGACCAAACTGATGAAGAGTTGAATGAAATGCCATCTCTAAAACCTAACAATGCTTTATTAGAGGATATGTATAGTACTGAGGTTGGATTCCCTCATCTTGAAAAGGAATCCCAATCACAGGAATGGGATGAGGATTTTCCAAAGATACGAGAAAACGAAACAGATTTGATATCATCCGCAAAATCAGACGAAATTATACAAACTGGATCTGGATATTTCGACGATGCTAGCTCAGATGACACCACTGTAGAAATGGTGGAGCTTGACAAAGAAGCTTATATTGAAAACATAGATATGATTTCTTCTTCAGAGCATCGGAGTGACTTGGAAACTGGCGAAGGAAACGATAGTTCTGGGTGGTTCCAAGAAGATGAAACGATGAAATCTATTGATGATTGTGTATTCGAGCAATCATTAGTGGAATCAAAATCAGCAGCAAGTCATCCTGGAGAAGACGCGGGCGATATTTCTAATAAGAAAAGTCAATTAGGTCCAAGGGAGAATAAATCGCAACCAATTCCAGAACTCTTAGGAGGCATTGATTTCATATTCCCTTTTTCTGGTGGAGAAAATCTTGGGGAATCAACAATCTCTGAACAAACAAAAATAACTTTCGATAAATACGACCAAGCAAAATCTGATCAAGTAGTTATAGAGCCATCTGAGGATGAGGTTGTTCTAGAATCTGATAAAAATACACTGGAACAATCTGAATCTGTATCAACGAAGTCTCCTGAAAACCTTGTGAAGAAATCTGTGCTTCCTGGTGGCAGTCCTTCGGCGTTGGATTTCTCTAATCAGGTGGAGGATGCTTTTTCATTAACTGATCAATCAGCTATCTCTAAACATGGTCACCGATCTGTATATCAAGACGTTCTCTGCACAACTGATGAAATAAAACCCTCTCTGGTAGAATGTTCGGAGGCTTCAGAGTCACTAATACTAAATAAGGATGAAATTGATGATTTGACATTGGAGAAAGCTCTGAGCGGTGATATAATGGAACGAGGAGATGATTACAAGCATGAAATCGAACACCAACCTGACGAACTAAGAGATTCATTTAAAAGAAATGATAGTGATTATGAGATTGTATCCCAGCTAGATTCATGCTTAGACCACGACTCTCAGCTTCTGGAATATTTATTAGTAGAAAAAACTAGAAGAAATGATGAGGAAAGTAAAACGATAGCGATTGGAAGTACTACGTTGACAGAGATTCCTACTCAAACTAACGTTTCGATTTCGAAGGAAGATGAAAAAATTTCGTATAGAGAAAGCCCTGAAGCAATTGTTGTTCGAGAAATATCTGATTCAAATGGGTCGACTAACCAGAAGGAATATTGTGCCAGAACAGAAGATCAACAAGTTAAAGTCAGTGGTTCTTCATCTCCTGAACATGGAGTTTTCAATGGGATAATAAAGTCGGATCTGCTCTCTGAATTTAATAATCCAGGAGTTCAATGTGAGTCAACTGATGTCAGTGACATTATACGAATAACGGATGCCAAAGTAAATCCTCATTCAATTGACAGCCTGAAAGTTTCAATGCCTGAAGATTCGGAAGGAAAGAAAGATAATTCTTTGGCTAAATGTGATGCTTATCTAGAAACTGGGACCGAACACTCCATTTCGAAACCTGAGACGAGAGAGCTTATTGATAAATCAGACGATAATGTCTTGGGTTACTCTAAATCATCAGGGACAGATGATGAATTTACAAAATGCCCTTCTGAAAATAGTAAACTTCGAACTAACTTAAACCAAGATCAAGAAAATGGGTCACATATTGATGCCACTGCTGAAGCGATGAAGTCTGTTTCAACAGGCTCCGATAAAAGCGCACTAAATAGTGACTACGAAATGGTGGTCTATTCTGATCCAAGGATCGATCACGAGTCTCAGATGATTGAGTATCCTTCGCAGTCAATGAAAGAGATGGATAGGATGGAGTCTAACAGGAAAATCGATCTCTCTGACAATCCAGATAAGCCTGTTTTTACCAAAGAACAAATATCACTCCAAGAGGACGATTTAAGCACGAGATGTCAAGTGGAGTATCCCCCATCAATAGGCAAAATTTTGATAACGCCTAGTGTTGAAGAACTAACGTTCAAAAAATTGAAAGTTGATGAACCAATAGTTTCCGATATCAACGAGACAGTCACCTTCAAGGACAATCAACTCGGTATTCAAACTGCTACTACTGGCATTGGTCTAGAAAACGTTCCTGAATCGATAGATGCTCAATCATTAATTTACTCAGATCCATATAAGGACCATGAATCTTCTATGCCAAATAGCGGCCTTCCTATGAAAAATCATCAAACCTTAAAAACTAGCCCTGATGCGACAGACAATGGATATCTGGAATCTCGAACACATGAAGCGGAAGATATACAATCTGCTATGAGCGAACCCTGCAATGGGCACGAAGCAGTGGTTAGTATTTCTGATCCTCGGCTAGATATTGAATCTACGAAAAATGAATGTTCTTTGGAAAGTGTTCAAGAAAACGGAGCGTTTAGTTCTTTGCGAGACCTTGATAGATACGATATATCGGAAGAAATGCCAGCCAAGAAAGAAGAAAATGGGAATGCGCCAATCATTTTCAGTGACAATTCGAATGCTGCTCATTATGATATAGGACCACCTAAGCCAGTGAATTCATTTGAAGATTCACAAAGTACGTTCAAGAATGAAGTTGACCATGCTCACTTCCTTGTTTCGGCAAATCGTCTACCAAATATTGCAGAAACAGACGCCAGAAAATTGGCTTTGTCTGAAAACGCGCAAATCTCTGACATTGATATGACCTCGAATAATCAAAACTCAGATAAATCCAAGCTGGCAATAATCCCAAGTGAAGATAAAAACGTTTCTTCAGATGAAAGATCTCAAGATGAATCACTCAAACAAAAACCATCAGTTTCTGTTTCAGTTGCAGACGTTAAAACGATGGCTAAAGCATCGGAAGTGAAGTTGATATCAGAACCATGGGAAGTTGAATGTAAAACTGAACTTCGTAGCGATAAAGAGAAGCCACTGGAGTCATTAAAAAATGTCTCATTAGTTTCGAGTGCCGATAAACCTGGGCCAGAACTTCCTTCATCACATGACGGAGAGTACACTGCAAACAATCTTGAAAATGATGATCAGACTGAATTCCATTTTCCAGCCGATTTTGGCATTAAGACAAAACTGTCTTTAGCTCAAGTTTCCTCGACTGTACCATCTTTAGACACAGAAAAATTACCACTATTTGGTACTAAGACTGCTGAAAATGAAGAGTATGGTGGATTCAATTTGGAGCCTGGTTCACCAGTATGTTTGAAATTTCCAACGACTCAAGGTGTAGATGACACTACTTCCAAATCAGCACTCGACGAAACTACGGCTGTGACATCTGAACAAGTGTCAAAGAACCGATACCTTTCTGATATTAAGAATTGTCTACTTGCATTAGACGAAGACTCAAAATCAGTAGATATTCCCTATGAACCCCAAATATCTGGACAAAGGACTACTCCAGGAGGATGTTGCGACAATAACATCATTAACGATTCACTTCATTCAAAGAAATATTTTGATGCTGAGCTAGGTTTGTCAGAGAGAATGGGAGAATCTTCTGGACTTTCTGGCATTGGATCGACAGGAAACGATTACGATGTTATAAACCAAAATGAACTTGAAAGTGGATTGTTAGATCCGTCACATCAGTTAACTTCAAATTCTTACACGAATTATGAGGTGCCAGTTCTATCCGAATTAGTAATTAATGAAAGCCTTGATGGAGTTACAAACAATCCTATCGAAAATGAGTCCTCGTCTTTTCCATCTATTAAAATAGAACCAATGGAAGAAACTATGAATGCCGACGACACTTCAATTGATTTATCAAGCGAGTCCATCACTGCTTCTTCTCATCCAGATGAAGAAATCGTGCTATACAAAAATGAATCCGAATTTCCAGAAAATTGCAAGTCTAAACCTCATGGGTTTTCTTTAGCAGGCCTAGAGAATGTAGCATCTCCAGAGTACATATCTGAACAAGGGGAACAATCTTTAGTTGTGTCAGATGGAACAGCTGCAATGTTGTCATTTAAACCTGACTTTTTTGAAGGGAATCGTTTAACCCCCCTTGAATGCAATAGAAATTCAGGAAGTCCCTTACGAGAAAGAATTGAAAAGCTACAAGATGATAAATCTAATTCAGAAAGTTGTAAATCAGAAGCTGAAGCATTGAGCATCAATTTGACTGATAAGCTGGGGGTTGAGAGGCAAGAAAGATTTCTGGTTGATGGCTCGCAAAGTGAACCAATGTCAGCATCGTTGAAATCTACTGAATCGAAAAGTTCACAGATTGAAGATAGTCCCAAGTATACTAGCGAAACTTCCATAACTGCTGAATCGGTTGAAAATAATGAAGAAATAGAGAGTTACGTGAAACAAGAAAATGAGCAATTGCATCAAATGCAATTAACGGCGGAAGGATCGAAAGTAAATAATAGTTTTTCAGAGCCTGAAATGCCGAAACATAGCGAGGCCGTTGATTACGGCCAAGACCTTGCCAAGCTGGGTATTGAAAGGCAAGAAAAGTTCCTTGTTGATGATTCACAAAATGAATTGAAATTGACTGAACTCCTAGATGATGATATGACAACTTCTGGTGGTAGAAAAACTTCAAACTCTGCTGAAATCGAGGAATCCGGAATTGCAGAAGAACCAAAGACTTCTGGAGCTTCTGTTTGTGAAACAGGGGCTAAACCATTAGAAATGACTCCGAAGAATTTTGGTGTTTCTGAATCGGAAATTCCTGTTAAAATTTTCCGGGACGAATCGTCTGTTGTTGGTGATTCAAGAAAAGATGACCATGACCATGTAGAGGCTCCAATAATACCCCCCAAAACTCTTAATATTGGTAATTTAGGCATTCCAGAACAATGTAAGCATTTTGAAGATTTTGTTCCAGAAACGAAGTATAAGCGCTTTTCTTCTTCAAATGATGCTATAGTATCCGAGGATATTTTTAAAACAGAAACATCTACTGAAATCGTTGCTGATGATGCATCTATTCTTTGTGATTCAGGAAAATACAATCAAGAAGATGGGAAGGTTTTGTCAGAAAATTCGAAATCTCTTGTAATTGGTGATTCTAGAACTGCAGGGCAATCTGAAAATACTGAAATTTTCTCTCCGGAAGTAGATAAAAAGTCTCATCCTACAACCTCAGACACTACGCCATTAGAGGGGACCACGAAGAGTTCAGAAACTTATGAAACAAAACCATTTGCTGAAGTAGCTTTAGATGAAGCAACTGATGTTGCTGGCTCAAGGATAAACGAACAAGAACATGAAGAGACTCCAGCTTCACTTATTCAGCATCCACTTGTTGAAAGTGCTTTAGGCAAAGAACGAGAAACCTCTGTCCCTGTTACTCAACAGCCAGATAAAAGCTTATGGGCTACTGATAGCGGCTTAATTGTAATAAATCCTCACCTTACAATGTCCCTTGAAAAGCTCTCAGTACCAAAGTCGTCAAGTCTTTCTACTATTCAACCACAATCAAAGGGGTTAGTTACTCCTAAATTTATCAGTTCTTCCACGTCGGAGACGAATTTAGAAGCTAAAAGTGTTACTTCAAGGACAGATAATGATCCCTACTTCTCAGCAAGGGAGGATATTAGTGGAAGCAACGCATTGTCAATTGGTCCCTCTTCGGATACTGAGTACTTCTCTGCTATGGAAAATATGGAAGATTCATTGTTACTGAGTGATGCTAATGGGGAAGGTAAATTTGCTGGAGATGGAGCAATTAAGCCCAAAATGGAATGTTCAAGCAGCGAAGAAACACTGTACGTTGACAATTCTGACTTGGACGAAGGTGATGGGGAAGATGGGTTAGCAATGCTGGGAAAAGAAGATGTAGGCATTACAGTTAATGGAATCAGAGTTCCTAGTACGACTTGTGCCGCTGAATTTGCTGAAACAACTGATATTCATAGTGAACTTAATTCTGAACCTGTATATCCTCAAGATACTGGCACTACCGTCCGTTTAAAAATAGGAAGAGGTGTCTCTGAAATTGATGAAAAAAACAATAGTTCTATTGAGGAATCGGACAAGCCGCTTGATCTTACTTATTCACATGCGTTGGATGAACCAGTCGTTAGAAGTATCAATATTCCCGAAGCATCAAATATTGGGAAAGAAGAATTTAAATCTGAAGTTCCTATTCCAGGCAGCGATTACGCGAAAGGCCACAGAACTACAAGTTATGAAGTGTCGGAAATAAAGAGCTCTGATTTAGATAAGACAGTGAATAGACCAAGTGTGGAATTGAGTGCAAGACTTGCCCAAATTTCCCCCCAAGATTTTGCGATTGCAACTGAAGTGAAACTTCCTAGCGTTGGCGTTACAGCTTCCAAAGAAGACTCTGATGATTCAGTCTCTAACATGGCTGTTCTAGAGTCTTTGCAATCGAAGGAAATCAGATCTTCGAACCTATTATCTGGTAGTAGTATAGATGCATTAAAGTTAGATGTTACACAAGTAACAAATTCACTCAATATCAATAAAGATAAAGATATGAAAATCGGTAGTAAACAGGAATGTAATGAACAAACTTGTCGAGACTGCCTTGCAGGCAGCAGCTTCATTGGAACCAAGTCTCCCACTGGTGAAGAAAATATGTGTGAAGTTGATTCATCGTTTCTAAAGTTACAAAGTATATCTGACTCGAGTAAACCTGTTACTGATGAAATTCCTAGAATGCCTTGTACTGAAGAACCCGCAAGCCACACTGAGCCTTTTTCTTCAAAATCGACGGATGAATCAAGTGTATCAGATATGGGTAATGGCGACTACGATTTGACTGGATTTGGAGACAGGGCATCAAGATTGGATCCCAAAGCAGAGAATCATGGGTCAGATGAGATTGCAGAATTCTATAAAAATGAAGGTGCTACTATATCTTCCATTCCATTTAGCAAACTTGAAAACGATAGAATAACAGGTGTAGTCGAAATCACCAAATATGCCGACAACGTAGAACCAAGTTATGAAAGTTATCCAGGAATGAAAGGTGTTACCACTTCAGTAGCTCATCCATGTCAACCTACTATCTCCGCGATCCATCAAATAGGTGATAGTAACAAGGATTCAATCAATGAAGATATTTCTGTACCTGGAGAAGGAGCAGTTGATAATATTTATCACCTTTCTAGTTTACCTAGCTGTCAAAAATCCAAAAATTCACGGAACAAAGAAGAGGTAATTGCTAAGGATTCACAAAATTTTTCGAATGGCAAAGCCTCCTATTCAGATCCAAGTGAAGCTAATTCTAAATCCGGTATTTCCAGCGATTTACACTCCATGATCCCTGTGAAGTTATCTATGTACGAAACAGAGAAAGCTTCTGTCAATATGGAGAGTTCAGATCATGACGAATTGCGTTCATCAAGTGGAGGAATTAATGCAATACCTTCAGAAGATTCTATGGACAAAATTGATGCCTCTAAACAGTCAGATTCTGATAAAGAGTGTGCTTATGAACAGTATAATTTGCCGAAACGGGATTATGAAGTTCGATCAGGCACTGAAGATGTTCCAGACATTACAAGTCAAAGTTCTGAGACGTCATTTTTAATGTCAATGCATGAACAGAGTGATGAACCAAGGATTGGAAAGGGTGGCAGTTTAACGACCATCGAAATCGCGACACTCAATGCGGAAACCGAGTCAACAGTTATGGTCATGAAACCTCATGAATTTGACATTACAGATGGGTTTGAAGATAATATTTCTAGTATAAATAGTGGAAGTCTACTGAGAACTGATGCGCGATCTGGTGCGGACTATCATTCTGTTGAAGATACCATACCTATGGAACAGTCGACGGATGTTCTAACTGATAAACTTGAAGAAAAATTCTCTGAATGTTCTCGTAAAATTCATGATATTCAGAGTGTAGACATTATATCTTCTCATATTGTTGAGCCGGTAAGTACCTTAGAAAAAACTGTTGGTGAAGATAACGGTTACATTGGCAAGGAGGTCGATGAAACAGGCAAAGAAGAAGCAGAACTTTCATCAAGAGGAGACTTGCTGATTGAACTAACTGATCACAGTTGTACTGATGTGTACGATATCAAGTCTAAGA
This sequence comes from Rodentolepis nana, assembly GCA_900617975.1. Lineage (NCBI taxonomy): Eukaryota > Metazoa > Platyhelminthes > Cestoda > Cyclophyllidea > Hymenolepididae > Rodentolepis > Rodentolepis nana. Next base: position 14,743 of record UZAE01000140.1, on the reverse strand, counting down.
CATCAAAATCTAAAACGCCGGAAAAAATGAAAGAACGTTTAAACGAAGATGATAAGAATGGCTTGATAGAAAATTGCGTGGGAACTCGAGAGAAGTCTAATTTTGTTTCAATAGAATCATTAGGAAGGTGTGAAACAATTGATTCTAGCACAAAACTATCCGAAGAGAGCGAGTATCCTGTTCATGAGGTCAGTAAAGAAGATTTATATAAAGATTATTATAAGTCAGCCACGGACGAAGAAAGCGAAAAGTCAGATAAAATAATGCCTACAGTAGGTGGACTGTTTTGTATTGATAAACTTTCAAGAAAAGTTGAGGATCTTTCTTCAAAGCCTCCACAAATCCCAGATATGAGAAACGTGAGAGGTGAAAAAGGTGAAGTGAAAGCACCAATTCCCAGTGGAATGATTTTAATTGTTCAAGATGACGAACACGTATTCGCTGCTAAACCCTATGAACATGTAGAATTTAAGGACACTCCAACTTCACTTATTTCGGAAAATTCTGATATTGAAAATGAAACTATAGTTGGAATCGACAGTCAAAATTCTGATAATGAATTCGCTTGTGTGAGTCAATTCGATTTGAGTAATAGATTTAATGCCGACAAAGAAGTAACCGGTAACGAACAAGGTTCTGACACTTCCCGCAAGACGATGAGTGGCGAAATCTTTGATGATGAAACTAGAACCCACACTGATTCAGAGAGAAAGAAAGAGTCGGACTATGATCATTCTCAATCAGGTGTATTGTTACATTGTACCCCTGATGACGTGAGGGGAAAATCTTCAGTTTGTTGTGAAAAAGTTGGTAACGTAGTGAAGGATGGCAAATTCTCAGACCGTACTAGCAGTTCTGGTCTAGCCACTTCTGAAAGCCCTGAACCCTTCGGCATTACTGATCGTTCTTGTAACGATGAGCTCACTTACAGATTGCATTTAGGACAAGATTTGCAAAAAGGTGAGCTTGATGACGATGAAACAGCAGAAAAATCAAAATTGTGGATCGTAAAAGATCCAAAAGTCAGTTCAGAAATACCTGAAGTGGAGAATTTAAGTCGAAAAAATACTTCCTGGCCAGAAAATTTCTCAGAATCTATTATGCTGTCTACTCCTTCTCCAGATAATGAAGCTACCTATATGGCTTTAAAGCCCAAAAATCTTGAAGAGGATTTCAAACCCGCTAACGTTTTAATTGATTCTCTTGAAGACAATGAACAACAAGATGAGTACACTGGATATATGAAAACTGAACTAATAGATGAAGAAACTCCTAGAAATAAAGATCAAATTACTATGGAAAATACCACAAGGGAATGTGAGGATGTCAGAAAGCATCTGCCACATGGTCTATATGCAAGCGAATCTAGTGTGGTGTTTGGAAGTGGAATACCTGGAATCGCTGGCCAGTCTGAAACAGAAGAACCTGCTCACAAGGCTAAACTGGGGCAAGAGTTACGAAGTGAGGATAGAAGGGAAATAAAGGAAAAATTCTCTGAAGAAAAGCTTTCAGAAATGAAAAATACGTCAGACATCGACAGTGACTCGAAAATAAGATCCTCTGAGCAAATAGGTAACGTAGATTTCTCAAAAATTTCCCTGCCAAAAACATCTCTAAATTCCGACAACTCGAATGATCGTGTTGGAGCAGGATTTATCGATGATCTGCCTTGGAAATCTTCTCAACAGGCGGAAAATGAGGACTCTTCTGCACGCTCTGTCCTAAAAACAACGGAAAAGACGGATAGTGTCTTGATGTCAAAAGCTCAGTCCGAGCTCCAGCAACAACATCAGTGCAAAATAGATAAAGATGCTGAACTATCCTCATTCGAAAGGTTCAATAAAGTAGGTGAAGTAAGTGTAGGGACAACGGATTTTATTCTTCATGAACCAGCTATTCGAAGAACCACTACGGAAGAGTCAGGGCTCGAAGAGAATAGCATAAAAGGAGGGGTCGATGATCTATTTCAAGCCTTACCTGAAGATGAATCTAGCCTAACCCTTGGTCATTCCACTTGTGAAACTCTTACATTCACGGGCAAGGGGGAACAAAAGTTGTATGGAGACAAATGTTGTCATGATCCAGCCGATGTTCTATCTGCAATGAGAGGTGATACAGTTGTGGAAGAAGTTAAAAAACCGTCAAATAATGCAATGGAAGTATCATATGAATCGAATATGGGATCTGTTCAACAAGCAGAGAGTTCTGATTTCTCTACTATTTTGGTCACAAGGATATCGGATAAGCATGGCAAATCAACTGATCTAGCATCAGAGGCCCAAGCAGAACTTCAGGAACAAAATAAGCATGCTGGAAGAATGAATGCTAGATGGAGCTCATTCATAGAGTTGGATCAAAATGATGGTAAAGAAAATGGAATGGCCGATCCGACTCTCAATGTAGATCACAAGTTTAGTGAAGATGAATTAAGCGAAGTTTCTGCACAAACACCAGAACTTGATAATCGGCAAGTCGACACTGTAGGTGATATTTCGTCATCTCGCCATTCTGTAATCGAACCTTGCATGATGCCAGAGTCTTCAAACTTTACAAGAGGAGCAGTTGGTAAAATTTTTCAAGAAAAAATTGTCTGCAAGCCATTTGTAAAATCTCATGATACTACAGGCAGAAAAATCATCAACGATTTCAAATCAGCCCTAGAAGCTGAGAACTATGACGACTTTGACAATGACTCGAATGACATTTCTCATGACGTAGAGATCTCTGATGAATTTAAACCGCAAAGCTCTTTCGGTGAGAGAATTGCGGAGGATGCTCTTAAGGGGCTCTCAGACTATCGGGACAGAGGAGAAAATGAAAGGCCTTCTAAGTCCGCAGTAGACATAGCCATACCTTCATCTGAACAAATTTGTACAGACAGTGTATCGGACAAAGCAGTATTGCAATCAACCAATCCTGAAGCCACCAGTACATCAGATGTTTTCCTTCTCAGTAGTGAAAGCGAATATACGGATTCAAAACCTAGAAAGCTTGAAGATTTCAGTGAATTTACTACTTCCTCAGGTGTCATAAACACTAATTTCTCTCGCTCTGGCTTTGAAGGTCATGGAAGCGAATATTCATCAGTCGCAGGTGAACTAAACATGAAAAATAGATCCAATCCTTCATTCAAAACTGATGCTGAAGAATTTTTAGCGGAGCTTGTTAACAGGTCTTGTCAAGATCGACTCGTAGCAAAAGAAACCTCACCAAATATGGTCATCCACAGTAAAGAACCTTCGAATTCAAAGAAAGTTAATGAGGAGTATGATAAATTGGATGTATTTTCTGAAATAGGTTCACCAGAAGAAAGTCATGAGTCAGACAATGATAAAGAGAGTGTGGGAACTTCGGTTAGTATAGGAAAGAATTCAACAAAACCTAGTGTTAAGGGAGATGAAGGCGATAATGTAAGCTCTTCGGCCAAGACAGAAAATACTGTTGTTTCTACAAGTACAGATGGCAGACATGATAAAAATGAAGTGGCATGGGAAAGATCCACTCGACGGACAAGGTGTTTCAACGACGAAAATCGAAAGGGATCTCAGGAAAGTCTTATTGACCAAATGGATACCCGAATTGTTACTGAGTCGTATCCTCCCAAATTAAGCCAGGATCAGTCGAGCGGAAATGCTTACGAACCTGAAGGTTTCCAACCCCTAGATTCTGGGAATGATGAGAACAAAGACATGGTTAACCTTGAACCTATCAAGAGGGCTGATGAAAATGGTATTGAAGGATTTAGTTTGGAAAATGATTTCCCAAGAAAATTTAATAATAAACTTACGAATGCTGAATTACCAAGTCCTGCTCTTCTGGAAATAACTGATGTGTCTTGTACTGAAGACTTCGTCAGTAAATCCGCGCTTATCTCTTTCGGATCTCAGGATTCAGGCGAGCGTTGTAAAGAGGGGGGTGCAAATAGTGAGTTCTCTCAACTACCGGATCATTTCAGGGATGTGGATGAAGTAGAATTAGTAGATGAAATTGGTCTTCTTAATAGCATGGAGTCTGATGATGACAAAGTTCGCAAAGAGTCATCAGACTCAAGACTTACAGAACATACTAGAGAAAACCAAACGGACAAATCTGATAATTTACGATCTGGCACTAATGAAGAGAAAATTAGAGAAGATCTAACAAGGAGTGCTGCTGATGAAATCAAGAGAGAAGTTGTTGAAGGAGAAATAGAGTGTGAAGAGAATGCATTTGAAGTTGAAAGGATTGAAGGTGCTTCTGGTTTGTTTTGTTCCAAAAAAGCCGAATCCAAATTTAAAACAGCTTCTGAAGATAATGATTCTGATAGTATTTCAACAAAGGAGACTTGCCCAGTATATGCATCAAGTGCGGAGGGGTTAAGTGATGAGACTTCCAGTTTTCCACTTAAAACACATATTAAATCCTCACAAAAGGAAATCGGCTGTAAAGCAGTTATGCAAAGTGAAAATAGTAAAAATGGCAAATTACATGAAATTTCAAAATCTGGGCCCACTGATAAAAGTAATTTGCATTTTGGTGAAATCGAAGAAGACGGCAAAAAGGGCTCGGGTAAGATTTCACTCAGAGTGGATGAAAAGGATGGTAATAAAATCATAGGGTGTGAAGAGGGTGATTTTCTTAAAGGCCAACTAAGTGAACCTTGCGGGGATAAACTCCAGAGCAAATCCTTGACTCAACCAAGAGATAATGAGTCCACTCTGGACCAGATGGACTCTTTGAATATCACCAGTTCCAATCTTCCAGGAATGAGCAAAGACACATCGAGTAACAGAGCTCCTGAGCACAATAAAGATGATCTTAAAGAAAAAAGTGTTATTGAATTCTCTGCTAATGGTGATGAAATGAACAAACAAGGAGTTAAAGATTACCTCTCAGAAAAAGTTGATGAAGTTCGAAGAGTAGCAGATCAGGCAACGGTGGGTGTAGATGACTCACAGCTCTCAGCTAACAGAGGCTCTGAAGATCCAACGGTCGAAGTCGGAAAAGATATAAACACACCAAAGGGGTCGGAAGCTAATAGAAAATGTGAAACTGGCTCCGATATATGCAAACAAGGCGAGGGAGAAGGCAAACTGAACGAAACTTTCATGCTAACGGATAAAGGTTCCATTGAAGAATTTACTAATTTTTCGAAAGGAAGTTTAAAAGTGGATAGAGTTCCTGAATATGGAGAAGGAAAAGTCCAAAATGGTGGGCCCGTTTCTTCAGAATCCCCTTTGGATGTAGAGTCGGAGAAATCTACTGTGAAAAATACTTCAGATGAGACTACACTTCGTTCATCGTCATCTTTATCTGAAGAAACTGGTGCTATGAAAATCGGTAAATTTTTGGAGAGGTCGGACGACTTCGATTCTGGTGGGGGAGTTTACTTGGGGTCATCAAGGAAAGTTACGATTGATTCCGAAAGTTCTGCAGAGTCGGTTGAAAGGTTCCCACTGTCTAGTCGAAGCTGCAATGATGAATTCGCAGATGGGTCCAAAGTGGGCGAAATTATGGGACGAGAAAGTGAATACGATTGCAAAATCGACTCTGCGACAACATCCGTCTGTGGCATAATAGCCTCTGCAGATGCAGCTGATCAAACCTATAGTAATAACCTCTCCAGTGTAATAACTAATGATAAAAAGCAAGAGATTGAAAAATATAAAGGAGATTGCCAAGTTCGTGATGAGTCTGAAGGCAAAGTTCCTTTTGATTTGGAAATTTCTGCTATTGCATCGGAAAGCTCCGTACTCTTAGGTGAAACCGGCGACGAAATGATTGCTAATAAGTCTGCGTTTGGGGAAAATCAATCTTGCTACGTAATGGAGATATCAAAAGTAAGAGACCTTCCATTTGAAGATACTTCGACTACAGATGTTGATAATGTTGTTGAAATATCTGAAAAGACAAATACAAAGTCTGCAAGTCCAATGGAGATATCCAGTAGGCAACTACCAGCTGAGAGACCAGAAATTACTCAAACTCAGAATGATATCAAAGTTGCGGATGATAGTGTTTCACGTCTGCTTCAAAAGGATGATTATTCCAGAACACCAGAACAAGTTGGAGAAGATCTTGAAAGATGCAGTGAAGTAATTACAAACAGATCTCCAACTAGTGTACCTCCATCATCAATCATAGTTCAAAGTTCCGGAACCGAAGTTGGGGCTGGCGTTGAAGATGATATAGATTTAGCTTCCAAAGGAGAACTAGATAACACCAAACAACTATATGCAAACTGTATTTTACCTGAAACCGAGTTGGCTGAACAGATTTTTAACACAGACTTTGTGAACGAAAGCAAGATAGATGAAAGGATTGGAGCAATAAAGCAAGGTATGGATGAAGATTCAGAAAGAGATTATGGAATGCCCGGAAAAAGTAACAAAGATGAGTCTAAACAAATGTATGTAAATCCGTCTGCTGCTAATAAAGACAATGGATCATTTATGGAAGACAGTAATGAAAATGAAAAAGCCTCACTATTGTTAACAGCCGAAGTTTCTAGTAAAGAACTAAAGAATCTTGAACCTGATTTCGGATCATTTTCGAAGGTTTCGGAATGTTTGGTTACTGAAAAGGCCACTTTTAGGAGGTTAGATACCGGCGAATTGCTAAAAAATCTAAGTTCAAGCGAATCAGTTCCTTCCCGACCTTCTAACTTCAGAAGCTTCAATGTTCCTGACCCAATTAAATGCAGATCACCTGAAATGTTCTCGGGACAAAATTATGTTCACGGTGGGGATATTAACTCATCCGAGGAGACGTATTTCCGTAGTTCTATTGGAAGTCCTTCAGCATTTGTTTCAGGTTCTCCATTAATCAATGCAGAGCATTTACGTCACGAATCCTCTCCTGAAGATATAGAAAGTTCATCCTCTTGTAGTCTGCTAGAACCCTCTGAAGAACATCCCCGTGTAACCTCACCTATTCATTACTCTCAATCTGTGTTTGAACGACCTGGGCTAGGGGATCTCTCTCCAATTACAGAGGAGGCCTCTCCTATGCTCAAACGTCTATCTCGACCACTTAGCTTTGTTCTAGCTCCTTCTATCGCTCCTCTGCGATCAGAGGTATTTATCTATCCCCTCGTTTTTTAATTCATTTTTGCTTTGCCACTCGTTATCTGTCTCTGTGCCGCTGTCTTTCTTTCGCTTTGGATGATATAATTGTCAGTCTTTATCTCTACTAAATCGCAGCTTAATCGCTTTTATTGCCGATGGATTCTTTAAGCATGCTTACTAACACTAATTTTTCCTTCGAGGAAGCTTGTCATTGTTTTATTGTCTCCATTTATTCATCCAAGCATGTCCCTGGCTATACTTGCTTGACACTGATTCGTTTGAATTTCTAATTCTTAAAAAAGTTATTTTTTTCGATGATTAGATAAATAATACAAAACTGTGCAGTGGACTACTTGAAGAACTTGAGGCAGAAGTAGCTTGGATTTCTTCAATGCAAGGGGGACTTTTGAATGATAGTTTTGTATCCCTCAATGACAATGAAAATCAAAAACTACTTGATCATTACTACGTAAGTATTGCCTACCTTATTTTTTTATAATGAACAACTTTTAATAGAAGTTTTTTCCCTTACCTTTAAGGAAATCAACAATGACCTTTTATCCCATAAACAATCCTGTTTGGCTCTGTGTTCTAAAACGGAGCAATTGGTCTTAGAAGACAGTAATTCAATTCCTTCAAATTTGAGAAAAGTGTTGGAAGATAAATCACAGGAGATCAAATCGAAATTTGGAAAGGTATGCGAAGATTTTTTATGAATGGCTGTTGTATTCCTGTTTAAACTATTAAATAAATACGCCTTTATGTTTAGCTTATGCAAGAAACCACCTCTAGGATACATCTACTTACAACGTGTCTAGACAATCTTGAACAGCTGACGTTCGAATTACAGGACTCCAAGTTATGGTTAACAACTACTCAACAGCAGTTAAACAACGTCCTGAACATCGCTGACCCACAGCCTGAAAATCTTTCTACCTGTCAAGAGCAGCTAATCCTCTTGGAGAGGGAACTCATAATCAAAAAAGGCGATTTTGCGGGCGTGTCGTCACCCTCACAAAAATTCCTTTCCTCGTTAGAAAAATACAATTCGACTAAGGTGATCTTCTTACTATTATATTTATCTTCATTAACTCTGAATTCATTGTTTCCCTGCATCTATTTCTATCTCAGAACGAATACGCAAATAGTGTCGGAGCTGATATACCTAATCTCCAAGCCTCATCTGAAAATGTTATATCTTCCGTGGATACCGCTGTTACTTGGGTTCGGGATAAGTTCAACAGTTTGGCAGCGTTGGCAAGGGAACAGTCAGCACTCTATTCTGAAGCGGCTTCTGGTTTCAACGAATTCTCCACAGGATTGACGAGCTTTCATGATGCGCTTGATGTAGCTGAAAAGAACTTCTGGCAAACTGTTCGGAAGCTTCTTGCAGCGGGTGTTGATGTTAATCCCCGTTCAGATGCAAACACTCGTGCTCCTCTGAATACCGACTTGATTACGAATCCTATACTTGTGAGAGATCAAGCGGCTTTGCTGTTTGCTTTGGATACTGATCTAGCAAGACTTACTAAGACTCTCGAGGTAAGTGACTTTGAAATAATATCGCATTGCAGCTAATGAATTGTGTAAAATGTTGGTGGTTTCTGTTACAGAATTTGGATGACCAAAGGACTAACCTGGCAGAAAACCTGCTTCCCATTGTTTCAATATCTGCCTCAGCCATCGATTCAAGTGTACATAAACCTCTGGACTCGGAGAAATTACGCCTCTCTTCACTTAAAAAAGACCTGCATTCGATTGAAGGAGAGTTGAAATCCCTACTCGGTACGCTTGGTTCTTCTAAAAAAGCTGTGGAAGATACTTCAGCCTGGCTAGAAGGCGCTGCTGCGAGTGAAAGGGTGAAGGATCAATCTGGGTCTACACTTTCAGATGCTCTTCATGCGAGAGATAAAATGCAAGCTGAATTATCAGCGAGAGAACTTGGGCTTGAGTCCTCACTCCGCGATGCTAAGGAAGAACTCCGACAACTGAAAGAAAATGGTGCACCTTCAGAAGATATAGAAAAAGCAAAGCAAAAATTTGTTCAGGCTCAACAACTTGTGGAAAAGTGTGCTCAGTTTACCTGCTAATTATCTTCATTTATGTATATCGATAGCTATGTCTGCTATTTGTTCTTTTTGTACTTTAGATGTGCTGATTTACAACAGAAATTGTCTTCTAATCAGGATTTGCTCAGCGAGCTCGATCAAGATTCCGTTCTTCTAGATAAAGCATCGGCCGGTTTAAATGCGATTTTGGAGCAGACGAAAGCCAATTTGCATGTTCTTGAGTCTGGGCGATTAAGCAAAGAAGAAAGTAACAAAATGCTGGATGAGATGAAGGTACGTTTTCATTGCTTATAAATGCTTTCATTCATTTGTCTACCTCAAGGCTCACTCACTTATGTCACTTATAGGCAACGAAGGCAGAAAGAGAAGCAGAAGTTACAAAATTAGAAGATGCGATAAATAAACTGGAGAGCGAAGCAAATGCACTCGGCAGAGAAGGTGATATCAAGGCTGCCAAAGAGAAGTTAGCAGTGGTCCGTGGAAATCTTGCTATACTAGAAAAATTAATCCTCAAATCTCAGCAGGAGTGTAATGAGCGCTTCTCACGTCAGGAGCAATTCGAGGCCTCTCGAGCTAAACTAATTGACTGGATTCAAAGCCTTGAGACACGGCTGAATGCTGGTATCTTTGCTGACAGATCAGCTGTGGATGAAGCATCGATTCATAAGCAGATAAAGGAACTTGATATAATTGAATCTGAATGTTTTTCATTGGGAGGTGAGGTAGAAGCTATAACTGCCCTTTTGAAGCCTTCTGATGACAAGTTAATGCTAGGTAAGGGCAATCATTTGTTTCTGTTTAACCATTCTAAAATTGAAATTGTATTATACCTCTTTTACAGAAGCCGAAGGAATGAAAAATCGCTATGACAAACTTAAGCAACATGTTACTGAAATGCAGTCTTCTGCTTCGATGGCTTTGAATCGCTTACAGACATTTAACCAAGCCTATATAGAGGCTGATGCTTGGATAACACAGCGTCTTGCTCAGGTCTCTCAAATTCATCTTGAATCTACCAATCCACATGAGATTCTTGCATTGAAAGCAAAAGTTGATAGGTATTTCAAAAATTTCCCAATTATATTAAATTATCGTTAAGGACCGTAAATATAATATTGTTTTTTTCAGTTTCAAAGGAGAGCTAGAAGCCATGTCACCTCGAATGGATGACCTTAAACAATTAGGCACCGAATTGTTGGTTCAGAAAGGAGTCGGAAAAGGTTCAAATATCATTCGATATCACTTGACAGATCTTGAAAAGAAGTGGAAAGCTCTTGATACGAAATGCAAAGAACGATCCTCCGAATTTGCTGATACCTACTCACAGGCGCTTTCTCTTGAGCAATGCTTTAATGATCTTGATAATCACCTCAATCACCATTCTCGATCTTTTGAGAATCTGTCTATGGTACCTTCACCCAAAGAACAACTACAAAAGGTAAGGTGTTTAAAGTTAGTCTATATGATCTCTTATCTTATCTAATGCATTTTCAACCACAGCTTCTGTCACTACACTTCGGATTGATTCGAACTGAGCCATCAATGCATACATTCGAGGAAGCAGCGAGTCAATTCCTGAATTCTCTGCCTGCAAGTGTTGATGCCTCAGACCTCTCCTCTAATGTCAGCAGCGCTCGATCACGCTTTGATAGCTTGATGGGAGCAATTGAATCTCGTTTGGAGACTCTTCAAGATGCCATGGCTGACAAAGCAGAAAAGGAAGCCTTAAAAAACCATAAAGTTACAGAGTAAATCCAGCACTCCTACTTCTTACCTCAGATAAATTTTAGAACAATTAACAATATTCTTCTCGCGTTTCATTTTAGAGGGGGACAGGAAATGTCTATTGAAGAATCTGAAGAAATCCCGAAATCAGCTATTCTAGATATGACCGAATCCGCGGACAATACTCTGAAGAGTAATAAAGAGGTTTGTCGACGTTCAGATCACTTTTAATTGCGTTTGATTTGTCCTTCTAACAGACCTTCTACCTTTTTAGTCATTGACCCCTGGAGTTAAAAAGCCTCTATTCGAAACTCTTTCCCAAAGTGAGTCAGAATACGACGCCTCGGCAGCTAAATTTGATAGTGTGAAGGAACGAGTCGCCGCTCTGCAAGTGAGTTTAACTCTTCTTAATAAAACTATTTCATCTACTGTGCTTATCTATATTGTATCATTCCAGGCGTGGTTGGATTTGGAATCTACAACATCAGACTCTCCAATCTTTGAAAGTGGCACCTTTCCTACAACAATTTCAAGTCTTGCTAAAGCAGTTCAGCGAGCTGAGACCTTCTTAGCTCTGGTGGAATCTCGAAGAAAACAGCTTGATTCTCTTAGTGTAGAAGTGAAAGATATGCAGAATCTCGAGCTTACCGATGAACTTAGCAGATGCCGGACTCACTTGAATGATGTAGAAAGTAGACATGCTGATAAATTGGTAAATAAATGATATTCTTAATTTTTCTTATCTCATTTGGGTTTCTAATTTATTTCCTTTATCCTCGCCAGAAAGCTTTGCAGGAAATTAGAGCTAAAGCTGAACCAATTGAAACAGATATTCAAGCTCAACAAGTCATGCTTGGTGTCCTTGAATCTCAATTGCAAAAAGATCTTGGTTCAAATATTCGTCTAGAATCTCTACTTCAGAATGTTATCAATCACGAGTTCCCACCTATCGCATCCAAAATTCAAGATCTCGAAGATACGCTGTCAAAACTTGGAGATGGGAACCCGGATCAGTCCGTTCAATCTCTTAAGCAACAAGAATCAGCTCTACAAAAACGTACTAAACGTCTCGAATCCTCAATCAAACGTGCTATTGAAGGAGGCCAAGCTGATCAAAAAACAATTTCCAATCTTCTTACCCGTGGTGATCTAATAAAACGTCGATTAAATGAACTTGAGGATAAAATTGACATTTCAAGATCTGGTGGTACATTGCTTGATCCAGATTCACTAGATCGAAACCTCAATGATATCATTTCAACTACTGATAAAGTGTGTATTTATACTACTTCTTATAACTCCTAAGAGTTCTCAGCGACTTATTGAACCGCTTTATTTTCTTATCGCAGCTAGAGGAATGTGAAGACTCTTTGAAGGCTCTGAAAGATGATAAGAAAGACCTATCATCACTTCCTCTGCTAGACAACTTCATGAAGGATCTGAAGCGACAATCCACTCGTGTACGTGAGGCAGCGGAAGTGGCTTCTGAAGAGTTACGACAAAAGGTGAACATGGCGAAACATTATTCTGATCAAAGGGAGATTCTGTCAAAGATGATTACTGAGGCTCACTTAAACTCACCTCTTCGTTCCCGCAGGTAAATTCTATTTTCTTTAATGCTGGTTTCACTTTCTTTCTGCACTCCTGAATGCCATCGTAATAACTTGTGCTACTAATAAAAAATAAACTTGCCTTTTTTAAGTTTCATGCAAATCTCTAACCCAATTTTCATTTAGTAAAATAATGAGCTTATTTTGGCATTTTTGAATAGCTCAAGTGATGAAAGCTAATGTTTGCTGTAAGAGCGCTATAGGAAGGGCTGTAGGCTCCGTCACTGAATTGTGGTTCAGTTTCATGCTATTTTTACCGTGACCTGCTCATAAATACTCATATGCTTCCCCACAAACTTTGTCAGTACTTAGTCACCGTTGCAATGTCTTTATTTTATTTTTATTCGTTTCTCATAATAGTTTTGTTCCAATCCAACTTCTTGTGATGTCTAATCAGTTTTTTTATTCAGCTTTAGTTAAATTAGGTTAATTCGGGATTCACAACCCTCTAAAACCTTCTTAAAACTCTCTGTTTATGCAGGCTTGTTAAAACTCCACATCACATATATTCTGACGCTAGACATCAGTTGGTTTCAGTCGTTTGGACATCTTATGAAATTTGTTTACTTGACCTCCAATATCCAAGTCTCCTATAGCAGGGGGTCAAGCGTATGTATCATGTTGATCAGAAAATAAATAATATCCTCTTACTTAAATTTGAGTAGCAGTCACCAAAATTACTGTCCATTCAGTTGGTAACTTAGGACCCCGATGGTTGCCTAGTGTTCTGCCAAATTTCTTTTTTTCCATTTCCCTCATTTTTTTTCTATTTTGCTGGCCTCACCAGGTCCCAAACTAATCATCATCTTTTCGCGCGATTTGAGGATATGTCTAGTTACTTTAACCGATGTGGGTGGGGAGTGGAAGCAAGACACCACCTGACCTGATGACTGAAATGCCAATTAGATGAAACTGATAGCTTAAGTAACCGGATTAACCCACGTTATTAAACTGCATGAAATTTAACTAAAACTATTATTTACAACTCTAATGTAAGTTTTTGGAGCCGTATTGCCACCGTTATCATCAATAATCTACCTATATGTATAACTCCGTAAATTCATACTGAGTACTGTATACTGCTTTCAAGAGACGGAATTCATCACTTAATGCATTCTAAAACTGACTATAAGGGACAAATTACCTAAAGTGGCTACTATTTTACCAAATTCATTGAATGAGTAGGTCTGTTCCTGATCCTCAATTTGTGTTGTTGTATGGCAGAGCCATGGATGTTAAGAATTCGAAGACTCGTCGATGTCGTGTCTTGCCTAATGCTTTAGCAGGTTGAATGTGCATCGAAAGACGATTAAAAAAGCAGTTTTAACTACTCAAGGGACAAAAAATTAGATTTAAGAGCAGTAAAATAGCTTTAAATGTAACTACTTTATTTCAAATGATACAGTTGGCTAAAAACGCACAATTTAATTACACTTAATAAGTAAATAGCTACCTTTGAATGATTACTAAATTCCGCGTGAACAAATTGAGCAGTTCAATTAAAACATCGATACACTGATGCCTCGGAAGTTTAGATGAAGTTACTGTGTCCCCAACCTTCCTAGCGTGATGTTATGTGTGGTCAGTGTGCAAGCGTCTTACGAGTGTGTTTCTTAATGATAATCGGAATGAGGACATGTTTGGTATTTCATAAAGCACAAGTAATGTGCTCGATTTCCTTTCTATTTGTACTCTTACTTTTAAATTCAATCAACATTTTCCCAATCACAAACCCTCTCTTATAACATCGTACGATTTGTGAACTAATTAAATTATCCTATTCCTTTGCGATGACCATGTAATATAGTTAAAAATAGATTATTACTTAGTTCTGCATATGGGCAAAATATGGTATTTTAGTCAACTTCTTTCGATCTAGATAATGTTCTAGGTGGTTACAATTGGGTGGTATTTAATCTCATTGCAAACTATGAAAGCTAAAATATGGAAGTGGAATATCTGCATACGAAGGGTGTTGACTTATTTAGTCAACCATATTGTTTTCATCAAAGCTACTGAAGATAACCAAGATCGCATCACTGTTTACACTGGATATAGTTAGGTAGGGTAAATTAAATCATGAACTTTAACGACCTGGTTGAAAAGCAGGTGGCTCTTTTCCTGCACAAAAATTAAATTTGGAGAAAACTTAGGCCTGAATATGACTAAAATTATCATTATTTATTATTTATATCAAATGGCAGGCGATTTGATGATTATCATTAGCCCTTTAGTTGACTTCAGGCTTCACAGAGGGAAGGAACGTCAAAGTGAAAAAAGTCGAGAGGGGGGG
>UZAE01000139.1:0-34732 GCA_900617975.1 Rodentolepis nana | reverse complement strand
TTGAGGGGACTTGTGTGAAGTTCATTCTCTAAAAGGTTTGTGAATCTAGGCCAGTCAGCCTTTTGAAGTTCCATCATAGCTTAGTTGGCACTTTTCTTGTCATGCTTTTTCTCCCCATGGTAATACTAGCAATGACTGGTTTGTGACCAGAACCAGGATCGTCAATTGTTTTGCGGCGTGTATGCTCACTGATGTCGCATGAAGCCAGGAGTAAGTCAGGAGTTGTTCTGGTTCCATTGTAGTGCAAATACGTAGCCGGATCCTCATTGCTGTAAATAAGTTCTAGAGGGTTGCTGTTTAGCATGTCTTCGATTCCCTTTCCAGCTATGTTTGTATCCTTGTAGCCCCATCTGGGTTGCGCCTAAAATTAGATCTTGAATTTCACCTAGATTTCTTAACTGAAAGGACATCTTCATCTTGTTTCATGATATGAGGCGGTTTATTGGCCTATCATTCAGGAATAAGAGAGGAAGAAGAAGAGATTCAGACAGAGTTTGAGTAGGTACGAGGCACCGATAAAGTGGTTAAATTACGGTCCACAACGTGGGGATTATCTTCATTGACTTTCACCAGACAGTTGGGCACTACCTGTCAAGTAGGCGAGTGCAGAGAGTTGTTCAATTGGATGCGGAGATTTAAAATTCCAATTTCTCAAACCTCCAAAATCAAACAGCCAATTAAGTTTAAATTTGCCCAAACATTTGAACATTCTTAAACTGTTATTTAGTCAGTCAGCGTTTATGAGATAAGAAAGTCTCAAAATACGAATTGATTGCAAGCCGCGTTAACGTACAATCGGCCACTGAATGGACCCTCAAATTATCTATCTTTTTGGACTGTTATTAATTTTAAGGCTGTTTCCGGGTGGTGAGGTTATGTGGGCAATCTACGTCATTAGCGTTTTTGTGAAGATGTATTTGGTATGTTTTCACACGTTTTATACCGTTGTTTATTTCTTCATTACTTTATTTATAATGCAATGCTTGATAGAGGTTTCACGCAGCAAAGGAAGTTCGATTCATAGAAATTCTAATTTAATGTCCAAGTTCAGTTTAATTAATAATTTCCTGATTTGAAGAATATAATCCTTCCGCTTTTATTCCTTTTTTCCCATTAATTTGTTTGAAATTGGGGTTTCGATTCTTGTCGGCACAACCCCCCAACCCATCCCCATCACCCTCTCGAATGGGTATAGACTGTAGCTAATGACGAGAGAGGTGGAATTCAAGTCCCTCAACAGGAAAATTCAGGACATCACTACACTTAAACCTATGGTGCCCAAGGGGAAATATTTCCTCACATGGACTTAGTTCTTGCAGCTTTCTTCGCTTGCTATTACAACTTGAACTTTTTATATGATGGGCTGAAACCCTTGTAGTGCGTAAATAGTAGTAGATTAAAATTTCGGTTAGCATATTTACGGTTGCCTCTCTTACGAGATTCATCGCTTCCGTTTATGAATTGTGTACCGAACTCTTATTCTTTTACTAGGAGTTCTATTTGCCTCTTTCTACCCTTCAAGTTTCGTTCTTGTACTTAATAATTGTGATGGCAATTATGTCGATAATTGATATATCTCAAGGTTCTAAATTTGAGTAGAAAGAAACAATACCTACACTGATTTTGTAAACTAATTTTAGCTCTTCTGGCATACTTTAAAGAGTTCCTTTAGACTAGGTATCAACTTAGCATGCTACGGTCAAAAGCATTTGGAAGTAACCACTCCTCTTTGGTTATATATAAGCGTTCCATGGAGGTTAAGGGATAATTTTTGGTTCCTGATACTAGCGATGGCAGGTTAAATGATGGTGACCGTTATGATGTGCTGTCATCACTGCGGAAAGTGGCACGACATTGAAGAAATAATTTAGGCCACTTGAAAAGTTCAAAGTTGAGCAGAAAATCGTAACTTCTTATCCATGAATAAGTTGTCATGGGAAGTCAGCCACGTGATTATCGACATATGACGTGGTTATTATGTACGGTCTCCCAAAATGTGTGGGGTAAGAAATCCTGACACGAGTAAACTAATAAACATTATGCGCACTCGAACATTCTGAAGGGTGCTAGCAGAGGACTTTTCAGATGATTAGTCATTAATTTTTGTTCAAATCATGTTAAATGTATTCAACTACGAGTCATGTTTACTGTGAGAATACTTTCAATAAATGCCTTACTCGCTATACGACAACGACTTCTCTATCATTGAGATAGCTTCACTCGTTCAGAATCCTATCCATACTAGAATATTTTGCTGTGGTGATTACTAAGGATAAGTCCAGGCTTTTTCGTGTAGCCGATGACGACAACTGATCTTTCTGATGGCCAGATATTGATTGGCAGGTGTTATCCATTGGTCTTTAAACTATGATACCTCCCAACTTGAGTAGTTTGCTAAAAATTTCAAATTTCCTTGGACAACTAATTTATAAAAAACCTCCGAATTTAGTTTCTCAGCTTCAGTGCAATTCATTTTCAAGCGTTGTGTAAAGTTATTTATCACAAATAAACGAAAATTCATGGCTTTATTGTCATCCTGAGTATTTCATTTTTGAAAGCAATATAAATTTTATTTTAATATTAATAATAATAATAACCGCACTTTAATACCTCGAGTTAACTTCGATTTAAAGAATTCTTTTGGGTTACTGCTACTGGCCTAAGAATGAGTTTTACTCATTGGCAATTGGGAGAGAAAATCGATCTATGATTTAGGATGAAACACTAATTACTTTCGCTTGCAACAGACGGTCGGGAAATGCTTTTTTTCGGGAATGTCGTCTTGTGCCTAATATCATTCTTACGACTTTGTGGCTACCCAATTACAATGTCTATGCTCTACCTCTACATCCTTCATATCGCAGCTTGGTATTGGGTTCGTTCTTGGCATTTTCATTTATCTTAAGTATA
This sequence comes from Rodentolepis nana, assembly GCA_900617975.1. Taxonomy (NCBI): domain Eukaryota; kingdom Metazoa; phylum Platyhelminthes; class Cestoda; order Cyclophyllidea; family Hymenolepididae; genus Rodentolepis; species Rodentolepis nana. Next base: position 31,822 of record UZAE01000139.1, on the reverse strand, counting down.
GCTAGTTCTTTAAGTCTTGTCGACATTTTTTCAATCTTGTTTGAATAAATCGAAAAGCTAGAGAAGTAATTTAGCTAGAAATATTTGAAGTTTCATTCATGAACATGAGATACATTTTATTAAGAATATCTTAACCCCTAATCCCATTCAAGTTATCGATTTGGTTATTAGTGTGATTTGGTCAGAAGTCAGGTTAGTATACCACCTAATAGCACAAAAATTTGCATTAGTAGTGCAGATGTTAGCATTCTCGGTCCTGGTCAGGGGAGCAAAATCAACGATGTGCATCCAGTGAATCTAATGGCAAACCAACTTAGTTAAAGCTTTCTAGTAAGTAGGTATCTGATTCAAGTTTTACTTATCTTTCGACTCTTGGCAATGCAGGTTTTAGGAAGAAATCTAGTCAATGTTATAGACAATTTGCCTTATGTAATAGCCACTAGCGTTTCAAGCCGTTCACGGTACAAATAGGAAAAATAATTATTCATGAAAGCCGAAACATTGTTTCACCAAATAATTACGTTCAATTGTAAGCCATTACCCTAAACTGGAATAAATTAATATGGCATGATGAATAAATCGTCTTAATTGGACGTCATTTTTCAAAATGTTAGCAGTAAATTTCTTGCTTCAAGGTTATAATTGCCGTGGGACGTTAGTTTTATTCAGTCTTACAGCAGTCTTACAACGCAAAGTTGCTTCGCTTGTAATTCAAGTATTTAAATCGTCTTTTGTGTTTTAGCTAAGAACACGATGAATCTTTGAACAGAAAATACTGTCGTAAAATTTGTTGAATAGTAAAATTTATGAACTTAAATAAAGTGCTTTCGATATATTCTTACAATTTCTTTGTTATCAATTAGTAGTTCATAAATAATGGAGGCAAAATAGGGATCATTTGCTGAGCTAATGACCTTAACAACTTATGAACTCCAATTCTATTAGATTTGAGAGAATGGACGGTCTATTGTTAGAGTAATTGTGGAGGAGGTGGTAGTTCACTATGCTGGATTTACATAAAGTATGAAAATTTGACAGAATTAGACTGGAGAGAATGGGCTAAATATCATGGCGAATAAGGTCGCTATATCGCCTAAAAGTAATTCTTGCTCCTTATAGTGATTGATTTCTAAACCAGAAAAGTTTTTTATGATAATTCCCTTGAGGTTTGGAAGCAATAAATTCTTGTTCTCATGTGTGCATTCAGTCCTTTAAAACTGCTTTTCTTTATCTTTTTATCCTTGAAATATTATCACTATTCGCTAATACGGTGGTGCCTAAATCTCTTTTGGTAATATTGGTTCTTTTGTTACACATTAAGGCATTAGGCCCCATAATCGTTTTACTTATTGGTATATGAGGCTTTCGTATAGTGACTAGTGGCTTGCATTATATATAACTTGTCCCGAGGCTGCCTATCCGAGCACATTAAACGAAGTAAAAGATGTGAACCGCGGCCACTTGGGGGGAATGAGTCAAGTAATTTCACTAAAAGGGTTTCGATGTGAGCGAGAAAGATGTCTGATCATTGATACATCAGTGTGATTATGGACAAACTGAGGGCTCTGAGTGGTGCTCTATTGATGAGTTTAGTTGATATTCTGTAGTTCCGCGTAGCCAATCAGTAAATAACATTTGACACGTCCAGCCTTTGAGTACCACCATAAGCTAATTTCTGTACAGTCTTGAGGCCTTGTGAACGAGCTAATTTAGGAGCATTCCATGGAACGTGCCTATTGACTCGTGCGTCTCCACTGCTGTAATCGCATTTAAATAACAAGAGGTATAAAAATTTCAAACTTCATTTAGGCTTTATGGTAGCTATCAATGAACCTTTAGTTGACTTCGAGCCTCACAGGAGGGAGGAACATCGAAGCCACAAAAGTCGAGATGGAAGGGGTAACAGAAGAATGCTTCACATATGTAAAAGAGACAGACACCAAGTTAGGGGAAAAGGTAAGGTGAGTATTGTGGTCGAATATGACATGCAATCGGGTCATGGTAGTTTGGAGGCAGGTTTATTGCTCACCCCCTCCAATTTGCACATAAGATAGTAAAGACTAAAGGAAGGGGACCAAGAAATACCCGAGTTTACGAAAAGGAGCTACCAATTTCTCAATACTGCTCTCTGACCTCTAAAGCAACATACAACATAAAGATGCACATGGCTCAATACACAAGCTTCCTCGTCGGTCTGTGTCTAGTTGCAAATTTGGCCAACTTCCCAAGAGGTAACTTGCTTGCTCACTTTGTCATTGCCCCGTTCTCATTATGTAATAACTCCGACTCCTTGTTCATCCAATTCTGTCTCATTTAGTGTTGATGTATATTCTACCCGTGGTCCCATTTGATGTGGGAAAGGCTGATTTACCTTTTTAGTCTTTAGGATGTAATTAGAACAGTAAGAGGCTATTCCCGAGCCTTAGTGCATCGAGCTAAATATAGTTGCTTACGGGATTTAGTGCTACCTTAATCCTGCTTTATTTAAACATTATAGGCATGCCTCCCTCATTGCCTCAAAGTATGAAAGAATTTGAACACGGTCACCCTTCTACCTTAATGCAGCCAAACTTCAGCTCAAACAAGTCTATACAACGTAACAAGTAAGAAGGCAACGAAGCTCATCCAAAGAATACTATAAGCAGCTTCTGAGCAATGTGGAAGTTTTAAATTAGCGTTGCTGCCGTGCTTCAGCGTGGACATACCCCATCTGGAGAACGAAGATAAAAGTTTCAGAATCAAAATGACACAAGAATATATTGTGTTCAAGTTCACACTTTATTTGAGAGGAAGGGGGTTAGAGGTATTGTCCCAGAAAGTCCCTAGAAGGCATAGGGAGAGCAGGTCTTGCCCTCATAGTTGAATAAACCATTGGGATTTTTCGAATTTGCTCCGAAATTTGCACTTGAATTAAAAGCGAAAAAAATTAAAATTTAGGAATAAAGCGGGCATTATCAATGGATTCCACAAGAAATGTGAAGAATCAATAACTCGAAGGGAAAGTTTGAAGAAAAGGACCACAACACCAGGGGCCACCGGTGCATTCTCTTAACAGAGTAATTAACAATGCTGGTTAACAGAACGACGAATGTTGGTTGTCTGAAGGCCCTTATCAATAATTATTTAAGGAGCTATCTTGGAGTTTTGATATAAATTCGAATTTAGCTTTAGAAGTAATGAGAACTTCATGTCTTCAAATTTAAGCAGAATACGTAAATTTTATAACTGTTAAGAAGAATTAAGATGAATATACACAATTGGAATCTTACAACAAAATGGAGTAGAAAATCCAGTCAAAAGAATTTTAATTCAACAAGAAACTTCAAGAACGTCTCTCTTAAAAAAAACAACAGAAATTGACATACACTACGTAATAGGACTGACACACTGACTGTTAGCATAGACCATTCATATCAAGGCCGCCAATAACAGTAATAAGTTTTGGTTAATTTATTAAATTTTACATTTTCTTCGACCGGAGTTTTTCGGGGACTTGGATGAAAAAGTGGCCAACAGAAGGCTTGAAGGCCTGAGCAGATCGGGCCATAGCTTCGAATGTAACCTTCTCTTTGATGTTTGTCGATTTCACAGAGGCTTCATGATTAGTAATGAAGATCCACTCTTCCATGTCACCTTCCTCTTTGGGTAGCAACTTCCACCGACGGGTTGCGATAACTTTCGGCAATTCCTCAGCCTTCATATCTAATAAGGACATCAGAAGACTCTTGGAAATTTTCTGGTAAGTGGTATCTATTACATAACAGATATCTGAAAATGATAAAAGAAATCACATCAACGGCAATTAGTCTTTAAAGGGTTAATAAAATGGACATTATCAAAGGCAACTTACAGCTTCTGACAGAAATATCCCAGTCGGGAATATTACCAACCACTGATTTGTTCTCCTTGTAAGCACTCCAGAACTCTTGGAACTTACAAGTCTCAAGGAGAGTTTCAAGGTGTACAATGGTAGAAAGTGGTTCTTCGGCAAGCTAGAAAGGGTATGAAAAGAGGAAACGAACTATCTACCCTGTCTGTTTGAATGAGATACTTGTATTGTAAGAAATCTGCAAAAGGAAGCTTTGCAATGCCCTTAAGAAGGATTAATCGGGCAGCATCAACATTAAACAAGTCAGGACAGAATTGATACCTGCAGAGCGTTACGTTACCATTTATCTTACATTCGAAGCATTATGAGATTCGCTTCAAAATCGTAGTCGTTTTCTGTAACTTGCCATGATAAGTGCTTTTCAAGTTCTGGGAGGTGATCGGGATTGTAACTAAAGCAATAAAATCGAAAATCGAATTACGCTTCTATGCCTTGTAATTTGGCATGAAGTTGCTCCTTGGGATCAACAGAAGGCATCACTGTAGAGTATTTTCACGCAGCCAGGCTAATTTCACCAACCACTGAGTGAATTTAGAATATTGATTGGTTAATATTAATTTTCATTTTTCTCCAAAGTAAATATTCGAAGATCGCTTCAAAATCGTGTTTTTTGACTCACAATCATTGGTAATATAAATCCGTATCTATTTATTTTTAAGCTTCAAAGTACAATTGGTACATGATTAGCACAACGGCAATAAACTATTTGCATTGACACAAAAGCAATGAAAGATCACATGATTAATTTGCATGAGTGAAAATTATTGAAAATTATGCTCCCTCAAAACTTGATACCTCAGTTATACAAACGAGCGAAATTTAGTTGCAAACTTTAGAACTTAAGTGCTTAAATTCGTCGAAGTATTTGCTTTTCAATATTATTGTTTTGAAAATAACGCAGTTAATTCTGTATGAATGATGTATTGAATCATGCCTACATATACGCACTGATCCTAATTTCTTTATCTGCCAAGCGAATAAATTCAAGGTAAGCAAGCATAAATATATACTTAATTAATGTTAATGAAATCCAAGATTGAGTGCAACCTCATTTTTAAACACGATGAACTGCCACCTGAATACAGTCGTCACATTTCTTCTTGACAGAAAATAACCCATATCTTTTAAATTCCTCTTTCTTCTGTCTATTCTGAGCTTTATGTCTTCTGTTGTTGTATCGATTGTTGTCTTTCCAGCATAATAAACATTTAATAATCCGAGAGAACATAACTTTTGGAACCAAGTATGATCCAGAGTGAATGACTAAAATTTATGAAAAAAAATCTATCAAGTCGAATTCTATATCAAACTCCTTGTTTAGGAGCCACAGTAAACACAAAGCATAAGTCATATTGGACTTTGAAATCTAACTTTCAAAACTTAACAAGCAGATTAAAATTTCAATTATTTCATTAACATTTGTTTAAAATTATATATTTCAATTCGTGAGGTTATATGTAGATTTTGAAAACCTGTTCATTTGCTCAATTTATAAATTTAAAATTGTTCGGATGCTTGACGGAAGGGGGCTTGTAGCTCAGACAGAGGTTTTAAATAGGAAAATATATGTACTTGGTGGTCAGACATATCGAAGTTAAACGTCGAAATTTTTAAAAAAAAACAATAGTTCAGAACGAGACGAGTAAACTCACAAGTACACTAAGTGCATTCTTTGTGCACTCAACCGAGCTTACTGCCTCCATAAAAATGTCATAGATTCTGCTTATGGTAAGCTTCTTTAGTGTTTTGAACTACTTAATACATCGAGCATTTATCATGTACCATATTTTGATTTCTTAAGATGATTACCTATGTACATTCGGTTATTTGTTAAAAACTGGTCTTTTTAATAAAAGCTATACGTTATAATTTCTGAAAATATAAAAATTAGCTTTGCAATCGATCTCAATTTCATGTATACAAAATTTAACATTGTTAAAAAATCAGTCAATTCTATAATTTCTATGTATATGAATTTTAATACAAACTATGAAAATGAAAATGCTGACTTATTTTAAATATTCGGTCCAAAAATTTGTGCGCCGTTTATAACACAGTATAACCATTTAAGTGTATAAAGCTACTAATCACTGCATAGCGTACTGCTGGACGTGAAAGTGTTGAAGATAAGTTTATAGATATTCATTTAAAATAACAATAACTAATGAATTCAAACGATTAAATGATTTATATCCATCGATATACTATCTTCAGGTAAGTGACGAAGTAGATGAGAAGGCATAAATATTATGTGTATTTTGAAGCATTTAAATGAAATATAGCATTTTTAACATCCAAATAACGCAGTTATATATCGTTAATAGAATTTGCAATAATTTATAATGATCAAAAGTAATATAGTACAATAACGATTTATCTGTTGCATACACTCTGAGTTTTAATAAAAATGCGTTAGACTTACCTCCAGGTGGTGCACCCTGGGCAACGTATACTCATACGGCAAAAAAGTCTATTAACCGGCAATTGACTTCTGACTTCAAACTACCACGACCCCCCCCCCCCTGGTTGTCATATTAGACCCCTTACTCTGTACTCACCTTACCATTTTCTCTACCTTTGTGTCTGTCTGCCTCTTTTACATCTGTGAATCGCTCTTCTCTTCCCCACTCCTCGACTTTCTGCTACTTTGATGAACCTTTCCTCTGTGAAGCCCGAAGTCAGCTAAAGGGCTAATGATAAGTGTCATAAAGCCCGCCATTCGAAATAAATAAATAAAAAAATTTTAATTTCGATGATAAACCAAATAATCGGGATTTCATAAGCGTTTATTTGTTAAGTGGCGTTGATGCTTTTTCTTAAGCTACATTACAACTCAGACATGGACAGACTATATATTCCACAATAGCGCTAATAAATTGCTAAAGACTAATATGCCATATAGGCTTTTCCATTAGTAATAGACCAGCGATTGGAAAGCAAAGAGGGTCAAGGTTGAAGGATTTTGAAGGGGAATCAATGGAAGAAAAGCGTGAGGGAAAATGAAATCGATGAATTTATATAAAGACGATAAGGGGGTTATATATGAGCAACCAATCATTACTAATTAGAATTTGTCAAAGAAAGTGAAATACGTAACGTAATTGAGCAAATTTGCGCAGATATTATATGTTCTAGGATGTCACAATATGGAGCAAAAATATTGTCGAATATACAGTATAGATATAGTCCTTCATGCAAACTTATAGAAAGAGCGAATAACACAAAACATCGTTAGGTTTATCTATTATAACTGCACAAGATAATGAAATAACTAAAGCTTCAAACAAGAGTTACTCTACCGACACAACCATGTTTCAACACAAAATAAACTTTTGAGATATTCATGATAGCGGGGTAGTAAATAAACCTAGCAAAAGACGATACAATGCATTAGTTTATTATATTGTACAAATATGAGTTATGGATATATGTGAAATTTCAAGTAAATTTTGTTAATACGTCATATAAACAACCTTATCTGAAATAGAAGATTATTTCAAATGGGACAAAATCAAAGGAAAAATATTGGCGGACATATTTCATTTTCAAGACTAATTAGAGGCTAGTAGAATAAAAAGATATATTGCTGTTATTTAAGCCACAGGCAACACTGAAAATTCTAGTTTGGAGAAAATTCACCAAAATAAAAAATATTTCAAATTTTATTTGTTCGAAAAAGAAAGAACTATATTGCATGCGCCATATTTTATGCTGAATATTTAATAAACCCGCTTAAGATATATATTTGAATCGATCTATTTCAGAAGCATTGTTTATCAATTGCAGAGCGTGATTCGTGCACTTTAAGCCTTCGTTAGTTAATTTACTAAATTATCTTCAAGTGTAAGAGATCCGGTTTCTTGTAATTTAAAGATTTGAGAGAAAATCCTTGTTAAATTTCTAATGCATCGTGTTTTAGTTAACTAAAACCGAGGTCATCGGATATTCGTGATCGAAATATTTTCTGGCTGCAGTAATTTTTATTTTTCTTTGTGTACGTTATTGTGTCAGTTTTGTTATGTTCAAACTCTTTTATTTCATGCATTTGGTGTATTTTTATTCGTCCCTTAGGTTTTATTTCAGATTTTCATATGATTTGTTCCACATTGTATTGAATATCTATTTTGGCCTTCGTTTTTATTTTGTGTTGTTTTTGCAAATATATTTAACCGAAATCTGGATTTGCTTCATGTACTAAAATGGCATCTACGTATTTATTTCTTTTGGCATAGCATGCATTCAAAAACTGCCATATAGGAGTACTATTTCTATGCTTTTCTAATTCTGCTTGCTTCTGCTTTTCAGATGCCACTTTTAAACGGCGAATTATTCGTTAAAAAGCAGCCGCCAGCAGATCTTCACCCGGATGAAGAAGTCTTCTTCTCCTCAATTACTTATGAAGTTTTTAGAGACTACGAGTGAGTTTCCTTAATTTGCATTAAAGCCTCCTGATTACTTACCTTATGTACACAGTGTCTTTATTATTTTGATTTTCTTCTGCGTGACGTAGCCACTACTACCGCATCTAATATCATTTCGTTGTGATTTGATTTAGCGGGTGTTGAACATGACCTTGAGATACCTGCCTTATATTCCCTATTTTGTCATTGAAACGTTAAAGTCTGTTATATTTATGAGTTTTATCCTTTTTACTCAATGCTCTCCACCTAACTTGGCTTATCGACCCAATACTGATTTCCTTTCTTGTTTACTACTCTCGAAATCTTAAATTAATACTTGTTTTCCACTTATTGACAAAATTGGTCAAATTGATACATTGGACTAGTTCTTATGACGAAATTTCTCCGTTATATGCTATAAGTATCTTCAATTAGATGTTCCTTCGAACTTCACAGTCTAAAAGTCGTTTATAGCATCTGTATTACTTATTTGTTTCAAGCTATGTACTTCTCAGAAAACAGCCCACTATTATTCATTTAATGTCCATATCCACTCCTAATCCAGTGAATTCTTCGAGCGCACCATTCAACTGAACAGCGAGGGCTGGGGTTGTAGTTTCTGTGGCCATCAGAATCTCAACTACAACGAGGCTGTTGCTTGTGAGGCCGGTGATGCCGCTCGACTGGCCGAAATCGGACCTCCAGGTCTCTGCCGAGGCCTTCTCCACATCATCCTGGGTGCCAAGCGTCGTCGAATGAATGAATTGGTGGATGTTATGTTGGCATTCGCTAGCTCTCGTTACTTCATTGGCGAGGAACTTTGTGTGCGAAGCGCCGATTCGAATTCTGCGGCCGCTGAGATCCCGTAAGTTGTTTTGATTAAACGCTTCTATTTGAGTATGCATGCACGCATAGATCCCAATCCAATGCTAAAGATGGATTTGCTTGGTCATTTGTAACTACCGCTTAAAACGATTTTGAGTTTATAAGATTCAGTTTGAGCATATTGCAGACATGGAGTGTAGAAATGTACTGAACGATAGCTTTTTACGTTCAGGTATCTTATAACTCTACTAATTTGTCAACGAATGAAAACTTACATCTTAATCTGCAAACGTCTTTGTTAGGTGGAAAGTAGTTTGATATGCTTTACTCAAATGTTTCCATTTTAACTTGTAATCGTTCTGTTCATATTGATACACTCTCTGTGATTGAATATGCATCGGTGAAGGAGCGGCTAAATCTGGATCAACATTTCCAATGTTTGTCAGTACATTTATAGGCGCCGATTTGGCTAAGATCTAGTAAAGGAGATGGGTATTTCTATGCTTCTTATCGTCGAAATTACGGGATGCCGTTTCTTTTAAAAAGAAGTATTGGAAGTGGTTTAAAGTATCACAATTTTTGAGTTCTCTAATTCGAGATACTTTAATAGAGTGGTTTTTTTTCCCAGAAATCAAAATTAACTACTTTTAAAGCATGAATCAATAATCATTCGGGTAAGAGAAGATACTTCTACTTATACCGATAATATGCGACAGTTTTTTTTCACATTTCCTTTTTATTGTACCATAATATAATAATTGGCGTGCTCTAAGTGTTATAGCATTCAATTATTTTTTAAAAGAATTCGCACTACGTGAGTTAATGAGTAGTTATTGATATTTCAGGTCACGCCTGTACGGGTCCTTGCCAGGGCTCATGCGACTACTGTTTGTCCTTCTTTGCATTCATTACTCCAAGATATTTATTTTTTGTCAAATGTGGTCTCTTTTCTTATCTATATCAATGCGAAAAAGACTCAAACTTTAATGTTCCAGTGCGGAATGAAATGCTAGTCGAATAGACATTTATCATGATTTCTCCAATTTAGGGACACGTTACTTGGGGCTATTTCTCAAGATTCAAAGCATCTCAAAATTTTAATTTCATAATTTTACAACCATTAATGCCCGTGTTAAGTGTTCTCGTTGACTTGTTTATTAAATTGAATTGTTGGCTGCACCATTTTGGCCTATCTCTTTTTCCTCGCTGCCATGAAGAAACAAAGCCATTTTAAGTGATTCAGGGCGGAATAAATTTCATTCAAGGCTAACTCTAATGATCTAAATGTTATTAAACTACTAATAAATTATTTAAATCACAGCAAGATTCAATTATTTACTCTATTTTAAAACAGGAGTAGTGTAGCTCGTCCTGATTTCAACATCAAGTATTTTGTTACCGATTATGCCATTTGTCGCTGTTCATAACTTTTACCTATCTGATGTCATTGGGTGGAAATCGAATAAATGCAAGTTTCTCACTAGGCGGGTCAAAGTTGTTCCCTCGGTCAAGATGTGTTAGATTGGAAGTATTGCATAAAATCGATCTGACACTTTAACATGGAGGATATAGGTGTTATAAGAGTGTAGATTGTAGGTTAGATAGTATCGATTGATGTTCTTTCTGTTGGCATAAACATAGTAATCTATTGTTCTATTCATTCTGACAATTTATTTTGAATAGATTGGACCCATCTGTGACTGTTCAGCAAGTCATCCTACCACAACCAAAGGCCCAAACCGTAAGTTGCCAGCTCACTCACACATTTCCTTCCTTGATTAAAGTATAGTAATTTAATTTTCGATTTTAGGTTTCTCAACCCCGACCCACAATGCCGGAAGCCAAGTTGATCCAATATGCTGTACGTCAATTACCCACCAAGACCAATCCTACTCCCGTTCGTACCCTCTGTGTCATGCCCTACACAGCACTTCAAAGACCTCCTCAACGCTATCTAACTCGTGACAAAATTCGAAATTTTATTAGACAAACATCTAAATTGGATAATAGCATATTCGTCCCTAGGGTAAGAATCTATCAAAACCCTTCTACTTATATTATTTTCAGTCCCCATTTTATTCTAACTTTGCGCCTTTTTCACAGGAATCTGTTATGAAGCACTTCAATGTCTATCCGCATGGCACACTGAAGTGGGCAAACTTTTTTGCTGGTTCAGTTTTACCTTGGTCAGACTTTGTCTTTACTCGAGTTGTGACAGGTCGTGAAGGAGTTCTCACTACTACCCATGCGAATCCGGCCGCAAAGAAATCTTCTGCCGAGCCTGTGGTTATCAAGGCTATAAGTAATTTAGAAAACATTAGTCTACTTATTCGTTTTAATAATTAACAAATTCTTCTTATTTTTTTAGCGAATTCAGTCGAACCTCCCATCGTCTCGCAGACTCATAATATGGAATTGCAACATCAAATGCGTGTTGATCGTGCAGAGCTAGAGCGCGTTTGGTCATTCCTTCGTAAACGTGATGATCTTGACCTCTCTGACCTTGTGCCCTTACCATCAATGACTCCTTTGAGTCTCCGTTCTCCAATCCCACCTGAGCATTTTGGTGACTGCCTTCGTATCTATGAGTTCTTCCACGCTCTTGGTGGATTTTTGCATATCCCTTTACCTGGTGTAGCTCAGTCGGTTGCCAAGGCAGTAGACGGCGGCATGAACACTAGTGGCAAGACTGGTGTTATCATGATTGAGAATGAAAAAGTGGAGCATCCAAACGAACAATTTAGTTGGAAGGTTCTTGAGGATATCCTTTTCAACCAGGATCCTTCTGGACCTTTTGCTGATGTACTCTATGGTCTTCTCAATGCTATTAGGCGACTCGAGGTTTGTTTTTATCCAATTTGGAATTATGTTTCTCAGTTTACATGGAGAATTCGGTTGTGCTTTGATTACTGGAGTGGAGTCTTCATAAGGTCACAAAATCTGGTGACATTTCAAGACAGTCTAAGGAAGCGCAGAATGTAGTGGAGTCAGATAAAAGTTTTTCACGTCTAATTTCGGCTTTTTTGCGCTTCTAAGGCCATTCATCAAAAGCTTTGGGTTGTAAAGCGTATTCTAAGCCGTTGAGCTATCATTTTCAAATTACCCAAGCTGGTGGATTGATTAAACATACGTCTTTTCAGCGGATTGAACTGTTTGTTTAAGAGCATTGAATATTTTTTTTAAAAGAAATCTTTGATGATTTGTGAGCCATTGTGGAATATCTAGGACATGGGTTATATCTTGCCAATTAGAGAACTTGCTAATACCGTGCCTTAAGTGATAATGACGTTAACTCTTATTGGGAAAACAGTGGGTATCGGTGTTTGTTCACTTGCTAACATTAGTATCAAATGTCAGATTTGTTGTTGTTGTTATGTCACACCTTGCTGTATTTGATGCGTCCTAAAAATGGTCTAGTTTATTAAAACACGTTTTTTGCACTGTTCTATGCAGATTGGGCCTATGTCATTAGTATTTGACTTATCGGTTTATATAATTAACGGAAGCATGAATTCTTGAAAATCAGTTCATAAATTCCTCGAGAAATCCAATTTTATTTTCCTCCTATTCGGCTACTTATACTTTCAAGAATGCACTCTTAGGCCTCTGAAAGCGAATACGGATATGGAATAAATATATCGAATAGTTTGCTAAATCGAACTAAGAAATTGCGGAGTTGTGTTACTCTATTTTTTTATTACTCTATAGAATGAAGCCTCAGCGAAACTTCCCCCGACAGCTGAAGCCGCGGCAGCAGCCACAGTGTCCGCCATCGCGACTCTTGAAGCCGGTCTTCCAGTTGCCTCAGCCGGTACTCTAACAGGTCTCGGGTGCTCCCAAGAGTACACCACTATCCTCGCCGAAACACTCACCTCTCCAGCCAACGCTCGACTAGCCTCAATCTTCCGCGCCACTGCTGAGGCCACTCGTCAATGTGAACTCGTCGGTCTGGCTCCCATAAATACCCCTCTTACGTCCCGCGTGGAGAGAGCCGCCGCCCAGGTTAATATGCCTCTCTCCGAAGTGAGTGGATGGAGTTGTGGCCCGGGACCTGGAAGTGCGGGCCGATCGATGGCTGTGCGAGCCTCTGCGTTGGCAATAGCTCTGGGAGCGATATCTTTACCACCGTTGGATAGAGCGGGCTTGGCCGAAGCCCTATGGTTACATATCAACACAGCGCCCGCGAAAACAGGCGGTTGGAGAGGATCGATTTGGGGTGGTACTAGACCTCTTGATGATCCTTGTGTGGATCTCATGAGAAACGATAAGGAGTTGGTGGATAGATTGAGATCAGGTGAAAATATGTGAAGTATTTCGAGTATACTTCCATTACCAATATTTGCCATTGATTGTCAATGTCCTCTAGTAGCTTGTTATGCCGTTGGACTTTGGATCAACGGCTGAGAATGTACTTCGATCACCAAGGTTGATGGTGGTAGCTAGAGTGGGGGGCTGTTATCCTTAGATTTTGAGAATTAAATGAATGGCATGCCATTTACTATTCGGAAGTAATTGTATGAGGGATTTTCAAAATAAGTTTATGGAGCATTTATTGAAACAGTGTCTGGAGTAGCATGTTCGCTGTTCCAAGTTAAAAAATTGAGGAATTATTTGGTACATTCCTAATCCAGTGTTTTTTCCTTTTAAAGAGCCTCTTTACGGTTGGCCGCTTGGTGATCGCCTGCGTCTACTTAATTGCCTAATGGATGAAGTCTTGATGCAGCCACAAGTTCGTGAGCTACTAGACTCCTCTTCAGAAGATATTAAGAATCTACGTCTCAATTTACGTGGTGTCCAAGCAGAGCGTTTCCGCTTCTATGGCGGAAATTCGGGGATTGCTAATATGTTCTATGGCTTTTCGGCCTCTACCCTGGTTAGTACTTGTGATCATTGGCTCACTGGTACACCACCAATTCTGAGGAATAGCACAAATCGACCCAGAAAGAAGACCGTTGAAGCGGCAAAGGCAAAGATTGCAAAAGAATTTAATGAGGCTAGGGCGTAAGTGATGCGTTTTTCCACATACTGAAGGAATTTTGAGTGCTTTATAACACAATTTTGTGTGTTTAGATCTGTTACTGGGACTAAATTAACAGAAGCTGATCTTTACCGCATGCCTCCAATCGCGGATGTTTGTGCACACTTGGACAAGGAGGAGGAAAACCTATGGAGATCTGTTGTCCGAAAAGCCCGACGTTTTTCTATTATCCCTCTTGGGCAGGATCGTATATATCGGTAAATGACTTTTTTTTATAATCGATTGGTATTGCTGAGTTCATTGTACCAAGGGTAGACAGAATGTTGAGGCAGCTTAGTATTCTTTAACCTAGGACATGAGGGATTTGTTGGATGCATCGAAAGTTCTTGAAGTTCTCATTCGTTTAAATGTAGGTTTCTGTAGTTCTTAGGAGAATTTTAACTAGAGATATTTAAGAGTAAGGTTGGACGGTTGTAACTCATTTGCCCATTTCAAATTTTATGTTAATCCTTTAGCTTAGTTTATAATCATAAGCAGTGAATGAAACTGAATTTGTGGTTTGCTCATCTTAGTTTAATTCAGATCCGATCATAAAATTCTAATTTTTACTGGAAGTCTGGTGTTGAATTACTGAACTCTGGAGGGGAACAAAGTTGAAAGTTGGGTTTATTTAGTTTGATCTGTTCCCGGTTGGAGGGAGATCGTTTTGAATGCCTAATTGGGATCAGGGCTCTAATGGATTTTCTACCAAGAGAAAATGTCCCTGAACCGCAATAAGTTTATAACTTTACCTTTTTGTTTACAATAAAATATGCCTGCATGGGGGAAGACAAGTTACTTATTTAGTCGTAAGCGTTTCGACGTAGTAGTGGTCGTTTTTCATCACCAATCATCTAGTGAAGTGCATGACAATCGCATTGGTTAATTGATCCCCAAGTGAGGGCTGCGATTTTCTCTTCTCTGTATCAATTTACAGCAATTAGCTTGGACATATTTAGATTAGAATATCTAGGAACCAGTGCGATATGAATCATGTTCAGTTAGAGGAAAAATGACTCAAGTAAGGAGACCTTTGTTGTCACAAAAGGGTATCAATATGTCTGGTAGTTGGGTTATAAAAGAGTGGTGCTACATAGGTCCATCACAGTGCTTGAACTAATGCTCTTCCTTCTTTCCTATAGACGATACTGGTTAGTGCCTTCTCTGCCTGCTGTCCTAGTTGAAAACACCATGGAAGAGAATGACACAGCTCCTCCGGTTCACATCGCATCGCCAACTAAACTGATTTCCGGAAATAGTCAATTTTTACGTGTTCGCGGTAAACAGGTGGCTCCCGGGTATGGTGTCTTGGGTTCGACTCCAGCAGAAGCAGTGAAAAATCTACGCAAAGCAGCCATGGAGATGCGTGCTGCTGCTGAAGCCGAAGATGAGCATTGGCAGAATCCGCGTATCCTTGATCGTGACTCCTTGGTTTCTCAGTTAGCAGTGGATATGCCAACTAATAGGGATACTTACACTAATGAGGAATTTAGAGCCCTCGTTCATCCTGTATGCTTTACATCCTTAACTCCTAATTTTCGCCTAATTCATAAACGTATCATGTAACGTTTTGATCATAGCTTCCCAATGAAATACGCGTTGGCTATAATTGCCCAGATCCTGAAGAAAGAAGGGAGATCTGGGCAGATATAAGTTTTAGCTTAGTCTCATTATTGATCTTTGCATCCTAGTGACACACTTGTCAATGTACACGTCTAAAAAATCGGAATTCACGAGTTCGACGGTCATCGGTACGCATTAATGTGGATGGCCAACCACTCTGGTCAACTTTTTTGTGTGTGAATTCGAGAGCTAGTAGAATCTGGGTGTTTCGTAAGAGCAGCTATAAAATAACCCCCCCCCCCTCTACTTGAGTCAATCGTTAGCATTGTTCCTCATTTTATTCGTCCAAAAGATTTTCGTTTTCCATTTTACTTAGAATCGTCGTGCTAATGCCCAAGTCGATGCCGACCATCCAGTAATCAAACAAGTGGAAGAACTTCAAAGGAACCCGCCAAAATGGTCGGTACTTCTACCTATTCCTGCTTCTGATCAGGACGAAGGCGAAGAAGATGATGGGAACCCTAACTCGCACTCAGACGATCGTTACGCTGGAGCCCGTCGTGCTATAGATCAGTTAGAGGCCTCGTTGAACTCCCGAGGTATTCGCGAGGCCCATCTCAGAAAATCCATATCTCAACTCAAACCTATTCTGATATCTACCGTTGCTAAATGCCCAGTCGATATTCTTGCCGTCTCTGAAGAAGAGAGGAAGACGGCCAAACCGAAAGCTGTTAGTTTGCGCTTTCTTATTCCTATTTACTCTTAAGATTGTTTTCAGTATCCCTAGTTTTTTTATTTTTGCGGTCATTTCAGGTAAAGGATCCACAAGCAACTATGGTGGCCTGGCTAGAGCAAGCTATACGTGGAGTTGCAATGCGCCTGGGTGTTCCCTTCTCCAAGTGAGTAATGTTTATAGTATAGCCCGTGGACCAAGGGTTAGCAAAATCATCTAATAAGTCATTAACTGTGGCGTCTGAGATGATTTTACCTAAGAGACTCTTGGGTGCTCTCTTTTTCTCAGAAACGAGTTCTTAGATAGCATGTTCCTTCACTTAAGTGCTTCCAAAGAGTATCAAAGAAAGTGCTAGTGACACTTAACTTAGATAAATGCAGGGGTATCATGGAGTTCTCGTGAGAAATTCTCACATTCTACCACCATCTTATTCACCGCTGTTCAATGTGGTTGGCCAATGAGCACCGATCCGGTGACCTCAGTCTTGTCACATACGCACCTTGGCCACCGAAGCACAATGATTGGATAATACCTTTTATTTGAATTTTTATGCAAATACATTTTTTGTCTTCAGACTTGAACAAGGTGTCCAAGACCTGCAAACGAACGAGGAAGAAATGAAGGAAACGAGTAAAGTGTAAGTAGATAGTTGCTTGTTTTTGTAGGGCCTATTTATTGAAACATTTGCTAGTGTTATTATTATTATATGTTTTATATTGTTATATATTATTACTTCTGTTGATCCTTAGATTGGATGATTGTGCCAAGGATGTCAAATTGAGTGAAGAGGATTTCAAAATGTGAGTAGATTATTGTGGGCTCTTATTTATTAATAATAGACCGATTCTTACATCATTTGAAACACTTCAGAATCAGAGATGACGAAATACAAAATCGGAAGGAAGTTCGAAGGCTTGCTCAACTTATCCTTGCTCTTGGAAAAGCCATTGGCTCGAAACGACTGGCGGCTCCACTCAGTATGTGTTTGCTCTTCATCTCTTTTGAATTTTTTTCTGTTATTGGTTCAAGTAAATTGCTAATCAGTCAGAATTCACAGTGCTGTTTGGATCGTGCCCATTGCACCCATTTACTAGCATACAATTAGGGATGGTTAAGGTTTCACTTGTCGGTTGAAGCAGTTTTAATGATGTCCTCATTTTTTAGGCTCCGATGACAGGTCACTTCGTGGAGCTAAGCCTTCAAACGTTAATCTCGCTTCCTTGGACGATCCTA
Source organism: Rodentolepis nana (assembly GCA_900617975.1). Classification (NCBI taxonomy): domain Eukaryota; kingdom Metazoa; phylum Platyhelminthes; class Cestoda; order Cyclophyllidea; family Hymenolepididae; genus Rodentolepis; species Rodentolepis nana. The sequence goes on along the minus strand of UZAE01000139.1, from coordinate 14,162 downwards.
ATTGTTCATCTTCTATTACTCTTCCTTCACAAGCCCCGGTAGATATGCCTGCTGGTAATGGTGCGACCACAGGGTACCGACGATGGGTCACTTGTGTCCGTTCGGCCACCACTACCGCCCAGCTCCATCTCCTTCTTCGTTCACTGGAACGCTCCGCTAGGAAAGCGAATAAAGGTGGTCGGGGTGTTCCTGCAGCGATTGGAAGCTATGCTGCACGCTTCCAACTTCCTGAAATTCGATGCACAGCTTGTCGGTACGTTATAGTTCATTATATTTTACAGCTTTGTTACTCACTGCCTCTGCTATCCCTTACTTGTGTTTACAATGGTTATTTTTCACGAAATTCAGCGGCCTACCTGATGAAGCAACAGGAACTAATTCCCGAGGATTGAACCCTCTTACCCTCTGTGGTGGCTGCGCTTGTCCCTTCCATCCCGATTGTCTCATCAACTCTCTCTCACGTCAGAAATCACGTTCATCTCTTCGTAATGCAACCTTGGCTTCTTCCCGTGGCGCCAACGCTCCTGATCTCGACGTTCTTGATAACCTCTCAACCACCTACTCCTTGATGTCCTGCCACATCAACACCACTGCTGCAGCTCGACAAGACACCCTTAAAGGAGCTCTTCTACTCTGTCAACGCTGTAGACGTCTGGCTGCTGCTGATGCAGATGAGGAAGAAATAGAGAAGTATGCTGACCCCCTACCTGATGAAATTTTGGAAGTTGAGGTGCCAGAAGGAGGCTCAGGAGATGGAATGGAGGAGGAATTAGGAGAGGTCAAAATTGAAAGCGATAATCAAAGTGGAGCTAATAGCAATGCAGATGAAAATGATGAAATCGATCAGGTTAAAATGGAGACAGAGAATGAATTGGAGGACAATTATGTCACTATTAGTCGAAATGTGAGTATTGATTAATTATTAATTGGTAATGGGCATTTCGATCGTCTCACTATTATTATTATTGATGGATGTCATGATACCCATCCTGATGATGCCTCCAATATGCTCGGATTAAATGTCTGAAGGGCAACGAGATGTGTTAATTTGGTATATACAATGACAGAACTGTCCCCTGAAGTGTCTACTTTCCATAGTTTTTGGCGTTTCCTTTTGACGATATCTGCAATCGAAGATGTCAAAGGAGAGCTTGTGAATCGATTCTAGTTACCACAGTAAATATGATGACTAGCACTCCAAGCTTAATTATAGTGACACCAATGAGAAAAATTTGATATGATTAACAATAGCAACTTTGTTGTTTTCAACAACTCATTTTGAATTGTTTAGGACTCTGTAACTCCAAGACGAGGCGGTCGACCCCAAGTGGCAAAACGTGGCTCTCATAGTGTTCGCGGTCGTTCATCCAGGGGTTCGCTCTCTCTTCGCCGAGCATCCACAAGCGCTACCGGCCACAGCAGTAGCCATCGTGGACGTCCTGCAAAACGTCCGCGTTATCTGGAAGACTACGACGGTGGAGATGACTTTGATTATGGACAGTCAAATCCCATCAACAGTAAAATTGAGAGGATAGCAAAAGGAGAAACAGTTCCTGTTGCCGTTGAGCATATAGATGAAAGCGCTGCCCCCGTAGAGACAGCTGAAACAATTGTGTTAAATGCAGTTGATGATCAAGACGTGCTCTATGAGGATGAGGTTCATGATATTTCAACTAGGAGGTCGAGAGGGCGACGAAGACGAGGCGGTTTGAACCCTAGGGGTAAGTCTTAAAGATTAATAGATCCATGTATTTTCGCGTATTTAATATGAGGCCAACTTGAATAGTGAGTGGATAAGTGGATGTAATTGCAGAAACTCTATTAAAGTATTTTGATGATAATAGAAGACGATTCGAGTATTTGCGTGTCAATTCAAGCAGAATCATTGGGTTTGAAAATGTCGGTCACTATGCATTGTGCAATTTGATTGAGTTTTAAATTTCGAATCGAATAGTGACTCACAGTGGGAAAAGAAATCAAATAAATGGCCGGAAATTTCTTTAAAGAAATGTCATAAGTGTAAATTAGCAAGAATTTTACTACTTAAGTCTGACTTTTTTTCCCCTTTCAGGAGGAAGGCTTTCTGCAGGTTCAGGAACACCACGTAAACGCGGTCGCCCTCCTAAGCGTGTTGGTGCCACGTTCATGTTGAATAGGACTGTATCTTCCATTCTACACGCCTCCGATGGTCCCGTCGTCATTGATGATGACAATGATAGTGACAACGCTGCTGTTGGAGAAGAAGAGGAAGATGCTGATGTGGAGATGGTTTCTGAGGTTGCCAAACTTCCACAGCCACCGCCCCTAAGACAGGATACTCTTGCAAATCCTATCCAAACGCAAGCCGCCGCTGAACGGCTTTTGGCTGATATCTCCTCTCTTTCTGCAGCTCGACCCCTGCTTCGTTGTGCCCTCAGCAAGACTCTCCAGTCTGTTGAATTGCCATCACCAGACAAGGAGGAACTCTCTCCAAGTCGTAAAAATGGTTTCACCCGTCGTCAACCTACGAAACAGCAGCCCCTTCTTGCTTACGATTTGGATAGTCTGAAAGATCTACTCACTTCACAAAGTGGCCTACCCGGAGGACCGTCTCAAATTGTTTCCCAACTTAAGTGAGCTGTTAAAATGTATTCACTTGCCTCACAATCTTGTTCACCTCTAACCGCTATCTTCTATCCAAACTGTAGAATGTTGACTCAGCATTGGATAACATCGAATCGTCCGGGAAGTCGTCTACATGGATGTGCTCTTGATGTATCTACATTCCTTGAAAAGAAACTGCGAGAGCTGGCCGCCAACTCACCAAATTAACTCCCTCCTCCAACCGCGCGCATTTCATCTCCCATCATCAGTAAATGATCCCATATCTCCCTTTCTGTTCAGCTTCACATATGTAGCCAATCTTTTCTACCGTCTGTTTGATTCCATTCTTGACTGAGTAGATGCGAACATCTTATTACTAAGTCTATGTGTATTCCTTCTATAAATAAATGTGTCTGAATGACAGTGTATTTTCACGGGAACTTGTGCTTTTCTTTGGGAAAGCATGAAAATTTCCAACAACATTAATGTAGTGCAAGCATGACTGTTGTCTAAATTGACTTACTTGAGTGCACCAAGTGGAGGTGAGTCTGCAGCTACTTTTATAAAGCCTGGCTGTTGAGAATTGTAACGGATTGCTACCTTAGTAAAGCCTGACCGGATTGCATTGTAGCGGATTGCTACGCTAGTAAAGCCTGACCGAAATCTCTATGGCAGATTCTCCAACACCTAGCTAGACTCCCAGAACAGCTAAGCTATAGCTCCACGGATTGCTACGCTAGTAAAGCCTGGCTACTCAGAAATCTCTGTGGCAGAATCTCCAACATCTAGCTAGACTCCCAGAACTAGCTAAGCTACAGCCCAGCTATAGGGGAAACAGACGTATAATACGGAACACGTATATTCTGTCACGTAATGGTAAGAAAAGTGTATTTACAAGCAGTTTAATTTTATTCAGCCTGGCTGCTTAGTTATAAACACAAGTCTATCACCCACCCCACATACGCAATTTTTTTTCCAAGCGTTTATTGGCAGTTATGCAAACGAGAACGAATTCCTACAATGTCTGCAGAACGAAGGTATTGTTTTTTTACTATTGAATACCAAGCAATTTCAGTGACCATTCTCCTGTTTTTTTAGTATGTAAATAAAAATAAAAGTGATAAGCACCATTCCACTAGCACGCATCAATGTCACGTGGCAATTATAGTACGTAACTTCTGCGAAATATGCGATCTCTGTTCACTCTTTAAAACATCATTCCTAATTCACCGAAATCCGTAATTTAGCATGACAGAATTGTTTTTCTACATATACGTGCATAGAACTAAAGAATGTGATAAAATTGTAACCTTAGAAACAGACTTCAGGTGAATTTAAGGTTACCATGCATTCTTCTTTGTCATTGAGGTTACTAAAGGAATTCCATTAATTTTCGAAATCGACACGATGAAAACTTAACTAGCTGGTGATTACCTCGAAGAGATTTATGGGCCAATTTAAGCCGAACTATTCTTTTTGCTAAGTCCATCCTGTAGCAACGGTGTCGCTTTATTAGTCGCTTGGCTTTATATCGCCAACGAATAATTAAATTAGTATTAACGAAGTGGATAACGGAGGTTTAATATCTAGCATTAACAAAATAATTTATTATTTCAAATGGCGGGCGTTTTGAATATTTATCATTAGCCATTTAGCTGACTTTGGGCTTCGCAGATGGAGGAAAATCAAAGTGAGAACAACTCGGGAGGGGGAACAGAAGAGTGATTCACAGCTGTAGAGGAGACAGACAGACACAAAGGCAGAGAAAAGGTGAGATGAGTACTGTTGAAGCTGCGTAATATGACATACAGTGGGGTGATGGCAGTTTGAAGTCAGAAGTCAGCTGCCGGTTAATAGACTTTTTGCCGTATGAGTATACGTTGCCCAGGGTGCACCACGTGGAGGTAAGTCTATCGCACACTCCAAACAAAATACGAGACAACTACTTCGTCTATCAGCAGTGAATAGAGTGAAAATATGACTCTAAAATGTGACAATCACTGTAATCTATACTCTAGATCAATAAATGGCATTCATAATAATGTCCAGGTGTTCCATCGTAAATTTGAGAGTTTATACCCGATTCATCTAACGATGACATTTATGGGTTCCACGTTATAGTATATTTTTGCGCTTTCAAAAAAATCAAACCTTTTCTTTCATTGCCGATTGTCACAGAAATCCACTAGCGTATGGAAAAACAACGTTGGAAGCATGTTGTGAAAGGAAACGTTTTGCGAACGGTGATGTTGCATAATTTTTCCATGAAAGGTTCAATTTATAGCTTGTTAATTTATAATCCACAGAGTCTAGCTATGCCCCCTCATTTTAAACGTAAATTGATCCAAATCTCCAGGTAAAGTGGAAGACACGAGAGCGTTGTTTGGGGAGCTATATTAAGAACACATTCAATGTGTAAGTAGTATGAAGATACGAATTATACTGGAGGTGGTTAGTGTGTTTGTTTACACAGGATCACAAGCAGGCTTTAAGGCAAGCAGACGGCCAGGAGACAAGTTAATTTGAATCGATAAATGGAGAGTTCTGGTTATGTCACCAACGCCCTATTAGAAGTGCATTTGAGTTTGGTAAATGATGACAGGGATCAAACTAGGTTGAGAACAATGCTACTCAAATTATTTTTTCTGTAAGTGTCGCACACTATTTTCAAAATGAGGTAGCGCACATTTCAGAATTCTAATTTTATGATTCGTTCTCTTGATGGCGAGGCTGTTTCGGGATTTGTGGTTAAATAATAGGGCATTGTAAATTGCCGATTTCACTGCTATTTCTGCAACTTCTCGAGGGAGCTTTGATTGTCTTTGTCAAAATTTATTTAGGTTTGTCAGGCTTACTTCATATAACCCAAAATGTCTTCCAATAGTTGAATTTACTTCTTCATACTAATAATGATATTTTTCAACACTGTAGAGACCACTAAATTTGCATCTAAGGGACTCCTGTATCCGGAAATTTGCATGGTATAACCAGCGACGATATGAATGCGCCCATTTACTAACATTTTTATGATTATTATGCAAGAGTTATTGACCACTTTCCATTCAGACAATTAGCCCAACTTTTATATACAGACATGCTTCCACAAACACCGAATGTTTTTTTCAAAGAAGAGAAAGGAGTAGGAACTACCAGATAAATAGGTTAGGGGGGGGGTGGGGGAAGGGGCATCTGGAAACCGCTCTTTTAGGCCACCCACTTCAGTGAATTTACGCTGACTTGAGAGCTCTTCTTGTTGGTCCCTGCACCACCGCCTATGCTGGCAGTCACTTTGCAGAAAGGATCTTGGGTAAATCTAGCATTAGCATTGCCTATGGCCTTGAAACTTTGACAAGTTCCAATCACGGAAGCTGTGCTTCAAGGGGTGGGGGAGGGGTTTGGCAGTAGTAACTAGGTAATGAAATGAAGACAGCATAAATCCAAAATGATAGCACTCATTTAATTTTGGGGCGAATTCCAGAATGTTCAAAAAAATTTTTCTGCCCTAACTTTGACCATGGACTCAAAAATTATGTCACATGGCCGATCAATTGCAATCCAATCTTTCTTGAATAGCATTAAGGTTGTTCAATTAATGAATTCTACATTTCATCTTATTTAGACCACATTCTATCGTTCAGGTCCTATTTCACGCCTATTGCGTCTGATATCATTCTATTTAGGTATTTGATAATATTGAGGCTCTCCAAACGATATGGTCTGGTTCACATCGAGATACGTTTTTACTATGACCTCTAGGTAGACAAAGTCTACGAACGACTCCACCCATAGTGATCTGCATCGTAATTAGCCATTAACACGGTAAAGACAAGATCTCAGTAAATCGAAAGATTGGCTTTCATGGAAAGAAGTCAGTAAACCTTGTTACTTTCCACTGGCATTTCTATTTAATCAACTTACTTTCTCGCACTCTATTGGAAAACTTCCATCTTGAATTCCTTTAATCAAGGTTTTTTAAATTCAAAAAAGGAAATTTTCTCTCGCACTGTTCATCTATCGATTTTCTAAATCAATAGTAAAATTGGAGCGGATAATTCATAATAATTCCCACTTTTAATACATGTCTAAATAGTATGAGTTTATACGAAAATTAATAAACATTCTCACTACGTAGCTTGATGGTCATTCGGTCTAAGTCGATTTAATTTTAGGCGAAAAATGAATTCATAGTCCTTTCAAATTTTACAATTTGTTTTACAAATTAATTGGTTTCAGGTGTACTTCTACTCCTCTCCAAATCCCATAGCCCCACTTCGTCTTTCACTCTGCACTACAAATCATACATTGCCAAATTATTTGACCTAAAAAATGCGCCAATAACAATCAATTAGGCCAGACTTTGGATGAAAGTATCAAGTCGATAATATATAATGAGAAAAAATTAATCATAGTGCTCTTTGACGAAATTTATAATTTTTCCGCATTTTCCACTGATAATGACTATCGATTCCCAAATTGTTTGCGTTCCTTCCAATACGTTATAAGTCAAAAAAATTACAATGAGTTAAATAATAGCAACATATAAATCAGTAAAGCCTTTAGTACATAGAGGGGTATCGATTTTCTCAGTAGTTGTATATAGGCGAGTTGAGGGGGGAATCGATAAAACCCCTTTACTGATAATTAGAATTGGTATCGTATTTAGTGGTAAAATTTGTGGAAGTCAGTAATAAAAGGCGCACACACAAAAATTAAATTTCACGTTCTCCAGAGAAACGACGAGCTCTCTGGAAGTAACTGTGTTTCAAAGCTTGAGCGGCAGTGTAGCGTTTCTCGGGGTCACAGACGAGCAGTTTGCCAACTAAATCCACGGCTGATTTAATGGCTACTTTTTTGTTTGAATCGTTTATGTAACTCCGAAAATCTATTGCCTCGATATTCATGAAGGCCTTATCACCTTTGAATTCCTGATTGTCATACTTCATTATCGCATCAAGCATGGGGCCTGAGCCAACAATTCGGGTAATTTGAAGAAGAATATCCCTCTTTTCGCCTCCATTGAAAAAGTGTCTTTGATGAAATACTGCACTGGCCAGGACACATCCAACAGACCACATATCCACAGCGAAATTATAACGCTAAGTAGAGAAATAAACACAGTTAATGTATGCATTACATTTCGGATTTAGATACTATTATTAATAATGATGTCATGCCCACTTAGAAACACACTTCCCAGAACTCATCGTGCATGGTTAGTGACATCATACAGTGTCTTTCTGCTGATGGACTCGAAAGACATTAGCCAAACTTGACCTCTGACATGGTTGCTGAACATGGGAATCATTAAACTGTCTACAAATTATAATTCATTCAAAATAATAGTCGGGAGTGATCAGCCCAAACTTGATCTCTCGAAATAAAAAAAATTTGTTGTACTCCTTTCAGTCAACAATAAAGATGAGCTGAACTTACCGAACCCGAAAACGCAAACATTGGTGTGCTTATCATTTATTATGCTTGGTGTGTGCAAAAGATATCGATTTCAGGAAACAAAGCCTATTTAACTCTCATTCAGTTGAAGCGTTACTATTTGGAATTCGATTCAAATTAGATTGTCAACATCTGTTCATGCTTTATTAAATTCCGTTGTGCTTGAATTTGCCTCTTGAAGATCTGGTGTTAATCGAAGAGGATAACAAACGACAAACAATAATCACGATGTGGGGATCTAAATAGTTGTTTGACAACAGTTCCTCCTATTTTTCTCAATCCAATTACCACCCTTCAACGATTTGAACCGTCTACCGACTCTAAATCGATGTCTACAAAGATGTAATTTCTAGTCACCTCTTTTCTCAAACTACATTACAGTGTTCTCAACTATCTCTCTGCCCCCTCCCTCTCTTTCTCTCTCTCTCTCCCTCTCTCCCGCTATCATGGATTAAAGTACTATCGAAATTCAATCCTTTACCATGCACGTACTCTTTGTAGCCGAGTCGTCAGCATGTCTCTACTTTAGTTTCGCCAGTGCTTCTCCCTCATCCAATATCCGATACTCCCTTCTCATAAAAAATGAAATTAGAAAATACTGCGAAGCATACCTTGAAGCCAAGATGCATTTCTGGACTCCTGTATAGACGTGTTCCAGCACCCGCCTCGTAGTCCTTGCCATGTCGGTAGTAAGTTGCTTGTCCCCAGTCCACCAACCGTAGTTGTCTACGCGCCGGATTGATAACTAAGTTGCTGGGCTTGACATCTCTGTGCATGATTCCAAGGCCATGACAAGTATGTAGGGCTATCAGCAAGTTGTAGATGTAGTACTGTATTTCTGTGCTTTTCAATGAATTGTAAAGATATTTCCAGGGTGTAAAATCCACAAACTCGAACACAAGCACTGCGAATTTGGGCTGTAAAGAAATGGTATTAGGTAGAATTAGTGATTACTAAAAAATGGAGAAAATAAAGACAATATTTAAAGACTTGACCCCAGTCTGCTCCGAAATACTTGCCATCAAAAAGTTTAATATGAGACGAAAGGCGGATATAGAATATACGCAATATTACCTATCCTCATCCTCCTCGATGAGAAGGAAGACTGTGATCATTACGACGGGACAGTCACTCTCTGCCACTGTTTTGCCATCTCTGTGTGTGAGAGAAAGAATTTCTCTCATTCGCTGAGTATACAGAGTAGTTACTACTGTAGTTATTGGCTCTACTGATAAACCGTTACTTCCATCGCAGACGGATTGTTTTAATGAATAGAAGAAAAAGCAATTGTTTGAGCTGCAGGTCAATGCACCGCATAGAGCTGTTATGGCGGTCTAGACTGAACCAATGATAAGATAACTCAATGTCACTATAAGGTGATTAGAGCAGCCACTTAGGAGTCATTACTAGGCTAGTCTATGAAATTGACAAGAAAAAATAACAGTAAATTGCTGAGTATTCTGCACGGATGTAATTTGGCTTACAATACATGATATTCAATCGCAAGACAGGCTAAATGGACCACTTTAGAGGACTGGATAGGGGGTTATATTGAGCTAGAGGTTGATATGAGCTCGATCGTGCAATATGTACAGTTTGATCGTATTGATTCTCCTGACTTAACATTGATGTCACTCAATCTATTTAATAACTGCGAACTCAAATAGCGTGCTTAGAGCTTATGTGAACATTTCCAATACAATCAAAAATCACTTCATTTCGTCTTTTAGTAACGAAATAAATGTAGACTTCAAGCACTTGCAAATATTAGCATCAGCAAAACAAAAATGTGGGAAAATGATCGAACCAGAATGCTGAGCTAATCATGCGTTGGCTTACAGTACGCAATTCTGGCTAATGCTTTAAGAGCCATGCAATGACCAATGCTTAGAGGCCACGGGAATACCACCAGACTCACCACCCCCCACCCAACACATGGAACTCACTGAGTGTTGCACTCAGAAGGAAGGGTACATTGGGGGGTGGGGGTAGAGGGGGTAGGGGGGGGGGGGGGGGGGGGGGGGGGGGGGTGGGGGTGTAGTAAATGAGGTAGGGGAATAAACTTTCAAAAGTTCAATCAAAAAGCGTCAATTATTGACTAGGGTAACCACCTTTCAGTCTAGTTGACTTGTTCAGAGTTTGAATACTATCGGGTAAATTGACATAAGTCTGTGTGAAGAAGTGTCGCTGTAAACTCTTTAAAATGACCATTTATCTCCTAAAGATTTAAATATTTCTAATCTATAGGCTTTGATGGCACAAATAATCAATGACTCTATGTCGATGTACAGAAAAGTGGAGTTTCACTAGGCGGAAATATAAAAATAATGCGTGATGTTTGAAACTGAACAACTCTTCACTTAAATTGTACCTGAAACAAACTCTTTGATGGCTAGAAAACGCCCCACATTACCCCCTCCCCCCCCCCCATAATAAAACGAAATCGAAAATGTTACGATTTCACTTTTGAAGAGGAATATAGCGAAATATTTCCAACAAATTTCTATAGCGACTGTGGCTTCTAACGGTTTCATTAAAGTGATCTCGCTATTAAAACTAATAATAATAATAATAGAAAAGTTTTAAGTAGACTTAATACCTAAACTCCACCAAACACGCTGACATTACCGTTTGAACGTTATTAACAACACAGTCAAATAATTTAGGGTCAATGACTAGCAATTAAAATAGGCCATAACTATATTCGCTTTTAATGGACCCATGCTGCATATTATTAAAAGTTTTAAAATGGCATTTAGAAATTCATAAGACTTACTGTCAAGATGGAGCCGTAAAATTTGATCACATTTGGTACTCCTCGAAGTTTTTCAAGCATTGCACATTCGTTGACGAAATCCTCACGGTTATTATCCTTCATTATCTTCACCGCCAGATCATGGCCTCCAAAACTGCTCTTCACCCTGTGAACTTCGCCGAATGAACCCTCTCCCACACAGCTAATAAATTTGTAGTCAAAATAAGGCAAGTATTGGGCGTTCTCAGTACTAGTGGAAGAGTTACTGCTGCCATTCAGACGAGGCCTACTTCCGAATCGCACAGATTCAGTCTGGTCGTAGCAATGGTTCTTGAAATAAGGATGCGATAAAGCCTGTTGAGCTGTGATCCGACTGAATGGATCAACTGTCATTAATTTAACCATTAAATCCATGACTTCATAATTCATCCCTGTTAAACACCTGTAATTTCCTGATTTAGAACCAAAGATACACGTCTTCAAAGTGGTGTCAATTCTGATGTTGTTCGATTGGACGTAATTCACGATACGCTCATTACCCACCACCTTTATTATCGCCTCCAATTGACTAACTCGATCTTTGGCTCGATAGAAAAGCAGTGGATCTAATAGCATAACACATGCGATCATGCACCCCACAGGCCATAGGTCTACAGAATAAAACGTACTCTTATTGTGGGGTTTAAACAAAAATCGAAATCACCTTACCGGTCCATGTAGAAGGAGTTCGGGACTCAAATACTCACAAGACTGTGGATTAAAATGAAATTGGTCAATTGAATTCAAACACACGGCATTACTCCATCCACCGAGTTGGAGGTGTTTCCTACTCGGGTCGATAAGCAAATTTTCAGGCTTGACACCGCGATGGGCAATCTTTTTGTCATGACAACAAGCCAATGCCGTTATAAGTTGATGTAAATAGTGTTTGAAGTCTTTTAATGTTAGCAAACTTTGTATGTTGTACCAGGAAACACAATTTACATATTCGAGGGTTAAAAATGCATATGCAGGTCGCTGAAAGTGAAAGAAAACGAGTTACTACTACCAAATTTGTGCACTTACAAAGTTTGTATTTATGGATCCGATTATTTGCGCTATATTCGGACAGCCTCGAAGCGATTCTAGGATGGCGATCTCACGAGGCTTTTTATCTTCATTTGTCAATGGAATCATCTTAATCGCCATGTTCACTCTATTCCGTTGATCATATACTTTGTAAACTGTGAACGCTGCGCCAGGTTGTGAAAGAATTCCTTCAACTGTCATCTCAAAAATATCCGTTGATTTCACAACCATTGTACAAGTCGCTGGCGTCAAAGTTATTGGACTTCTGACTGCGTGATATATATTGTTAACTGATATTGTAGGTAAAACAACTGATTGGTTCATTGATAAGTTCAAATTCACGTTTACGAATCGTTTATTAATACTGCTTGTACAGTGCAGTTTAATTAGTTGAACTTCAGGACACACGCTTTCAAAGGTAAGAGCTGTTCGGTTAGCGAACCGAGTTGCACTCACTTCAAATTTTTGTTTAAACAGCATTCGAGACAAGTTTGAAAGTTAGCACTTCGAAATCATCTAAACTGACTCAAAAATTCCTTGTTTGAAGTAGATATCTCTTTGCTTTATTATCATTCAAATTTTTCCCTATTGTGGCAGTGAGACATGCAGTTCATACGGTAGGGTATCCGCCAATGTTCCCCTAATTTTATCTGTTCTAAACTCTGTGGCAGACTGCTTCACTAACTAGGCTTGACTATACTCAGTAATCTCAATAACAAATTCTCCACTGTGTTTGAAAAGGCTCCCTGAATTGGCTAAGCTTCCACAAAGCTATAGAGGAAACAGACGCATCACGTGGAAGACTTTTGCTTGGGAAGTGTTTTATGGACAGGACAATTAGTCACAATTTCCACGTTCTGGAATGATAATTACGTAATGACATCAGCCATTGGTTGGTCGGATAACTACGTGCGGGCTTTGCTCGTTGATCGGTTGAGAGGCCTCTGCTTTGTAATGCTATAGTTGTGTTCCCCGCAAATCTTTTTCGAAGTGTATGCCCGTTTTTTTCGCAAAGTACAACAAAGTATAAAAGAATATTTTAAAGTTCAAGTGAGTTCTCAAAATTAAACAATGCTTTTGTGCACTTTTTATTTCTGCTATTTATTTCCTTTCGGCAAAGAGGGGGGGGGAGTTTCCAAAAATAAGATGACCTAAAATGATTCAACTGTCTCGTATGTGGAAATAACTTAAACTCGCACTAATTTTCAAGGGGAAAGGCAATTTGCATCGGTTCTATTAGTTTCAACGTGTTAAAACGCCTAAATTCAATGTAATTTTGAACAGGTCTAGTAGCAATAGATGTACTTGACTCATCTCCAGTGAATGCGGTGCTAAAGTAAAATTATAACCTATCCACTCTCTACAATAGAAAAAGTATAATCTGACCTATGAAAGTTGAGAATATTTTGCTTCAGTAGCCAATGGGTGAAATGTAAAATGGAGCAGCGCATATCTACTAACCAATATCGATAAAACATGCATCGAGCATCGTAGACCAGCATTAACGGCAATTAATACGACGAATCATGAACCTTAAACTTTGGAACCCATTTAGCAACCATAGTACCAGAAATAAGATATCGATTAAGTAAAACTCTATGATACGTTAAAAAGGGCGTGCGATAGACTTACTTCCACGTGGTGCACCCTAGGCGATGTATACTCATACGCCAAAAAGTCTATTAACCAGCAGTTGACTTCTGACTTCAAACTACCATGACCCCACTGTATGTCATATTCGACTACTTTCACAGTACTCACCTCAGCATTTTTCTACCTATGTTTCTGTCTCTAACATCATCTTTGAAATACTCTCCCGTTCCTCCTATCTTTCACCTTTTTTTTCACTTCGATTTTCCTCCTTCTTCTCTGTGAAGCCTGAAGTCAGCTAAAGAGCTAATGATAACTATCAAAACGCCTGCCATTTGATATAAAATAAAAATAAATATTCGATGTTTCTCCAGACAAACGTTTGGTTGATTCAATAATCCTGTGTTTTGAGGTAGGTCTAGACATGGAGAAAAATGCTGAGACTCCAGTATCTAATGGAATGTAGTCCTAGTCCATATGGTACTAACCAAAACTTTATATTGCCGAGTTAAAGATTCCTCCTAACCCCTCCCCCTTCCCCAATAGTATTTATTTATTTATTTCAAATGTCAGGCTTTGTGATATTTATCATTAGCCCTTAAACTTTGACTTCAGCTTCCCCCAACTGTGGGGGGGGTACTTTTATAGCAGTTAATTAGTAACAGTTCACTAGCCGTCTTCTTGCTTCCCAGTATCTCTGGCTTTCCGTCCTTGT
>UZAE01000138.1:0-34826 GCA_900617975.1 Rodentolepis nana | reverse complement strand
ATGATAAATATCATAAAGCCTGCCATTTGAAATAATAAAATATTTAAAACTAGATAAGGTGCTTCCCATGGGTACACAGCTCACAATCAAATACGTTTAGCTTTTGATTTATGAATCCAAATGATTCTTCTATATTTGCATTTACGCAAAAAAATTTAACAGTTCAGCATTATGAATTTATGCCCTAACAATTTCGTTTTTTAATTAAAATCCATTAGCAAGTTTTCATCGGATTAGTCGTGACTGTCACTGAAATTTGATTTAAGAAATGGTAAACGCCTATAACAGTATCATATTTAGTCCAAACCCGGATATGGCAATATGGGGATCTAGTTATCCCACTTGAAACTGTCCAATTCTTCCATTCTTTTAAATTCAAAAATAAAAAGCTAAAATGGTTTTAAATTTTTCACTTGCAAGTGCAGTTGTATTATTGCTTGTTCTACTGCTAATTTAATATAAATATTTTTCGCGATAAAATACATTCTATTCTTAATTTTTGAGACTTTTTGTGAAGAAAACAATGTAAATATGAACAAAACACAATGGGAAAGATAATTTCGGATTATTACATACATAGTCCATTCATTTTACAGTGATTGAGCTTAGACTGATAATGGGGAAATTTCATTCTTATTTACTTTTATAAATTTGTGCTTGAAATTGAATAGCCAATCTAATATGATTTTTTGAAACCTTTTTTGAAAAAGGGGAGAAAAGAATTGGTCTAGTAGAAAGCGTCAAAATCGAATTTTACTTAAGAAATACATTAAAGTGTCATGCCAAAAGTATCTTTTATTAATTTACTTACTAGACTGGAACAATGCTTGCGTTAAGATAGTAAGTACTCAGAGCGTCAGCCCATTCAACAGATGAGCAACAAACAGGGTAAAGTTATTAAGGCCCAGATTGAGTACATATATTGGCCAGACTCACTAATCAGATACTCTCTGTAAGAAGGCAGCAATGTGTTATCATTTTAGCTAGTTCTATCTTCCATCCCCCCAGCGTCTTGGAAAAGCAGAATTGAAGTAGTATAACCGAATAAACTAACTGATTATTCGTTCAATTCAATTTATAACATATTCTCAGAAATCCAAGGAACTATCGAGATTAAAAGGATTTAGTAATAGGGTGTAGTAAACTAAAAATCAAGTAGTTAATGTACAATATGCTAAAATATTCAAAGAACTTAAGCGTTTTGTTACTCTCATTTTATTCCTAAAATCGCTCGGCCTTCCTTCCTTCTGTTTCTTACTGAAATATTTAATATTACCTGATTTCAGTTGCTTTTTCGCCATGAAATTATTTATAATATGTTCTCTTTGTCAATGATTATAATCTTCACCACTCTCCTCGATATATCCACATTGAAGACAAAAAAATATTAGTTTGCCAACTGTCCAACCAAGAATTTCACCAACAATTTAAACTTTCTAGAACCTTTTTACTTAAAAGGATTGAATAAAAACATCGAAGTTCCTTAACCGTAAGTACCTCTTCACAATTTTAAGATAATCTCTGAAGAAACTTTTGGCCTAGTAAGGGTTTATATTTAATGGAGTAACGCATCAAGTTTTACGAATGTGTTATGTGCTTTATAATGTAAAATATGATGATTCACACTGCGCGAGTATCTTATCTCTACTCAGACAGTAATGCAGACAGTAATCTAGCTATAATATACTGCGCACCTGTGTCTCACATATCATTTTGAGGTTAGCTAATTTCTATACGACGTAGCTCTGCTTATCAAAATGCATGCTTAACCAATAACTTATTTGCGAATTTTAGTAAAGCATGTATGGAACAAATTTAAGCATCAACAATGCACTTGAAGAATAAGTAGTTCATGCGTGGATGTAGCTTGAAATGTTATAAATAATATTATCTATTTTTTGTTACAAAGTACTTGCAGAGTAAATCTAAAATACCAGGAGCTAAATAACATAGCTCAATTGATAAACAACCTATGCACTGACCACAGCATCACATTATTTAGAACGAAATAAAGGAGGTGGAGAATTGGAGTTAATCAAATCTAGATCCCAGATTTCAAATAAGGTTGTAAAATAGGTCATTAACATCGGTTTCATTTGAATATCGATTCCTAATTGTTTTGATTTTGCCTACTCTAACCTACTAAGCCTGCTAGGTAGAGAAATACATAAATCTATAGCGTCTGCGTGTTTTTATGTTAAAAATTCTCATAAAAACAGCACCAGGGTCATTATACGAGTATACGTACATTTAATTACCAAGTCTACGTAAAATATAGCCGGAAAAAGTCTGAAATAACCACCAGAAAACCGGAAATATTTAACAAAGGAATGAAACAATGAAGGTAAATTTAAACCTTATTCCATAGGGTTTAAATCAGTCACAAATATGTCTTACTATGTACCACCGGAAATCCTTTTTAATAAAAAAATTGAAATTATTATTTACTGTTGAGTATTTATATTGATAATGCTTGGAGCTTTTAATAAAACAAAAAAAGTATTTAAAATTAAGGTTAGTATAAAAAAATCGATCATCACTATTATCTAAAACAAGTTTTCACTGATAATGTGATGAAAAATTGTGCTCTTTCTATTTTTAAATGATTTTTTCCTCCTCTTAGTGTGTGTGGGGGGAGGGTTGTGAGAATTTAATTTGAGATAGGAATTTTTATCGACTTTGTTGGGTTCCTGTAGAGAGTAGAGCACGCAACCTAGAAGGAAGGATTAGGCTAAATGAAGAGGGATTAAGCTAAACAGCTTTGAAAGTGCCTTTCGATAGAGGGGGAGAGGGAGGGAGGGAGGGAGAGAGAACGCGCAAATTGCCACATTAACTCATATTAGCGTTGAAAAGTGAAGGCAATTAAGAGTAAAAAGTCAAACTTGAGGCATATGAAATATACAAACGCCCAATGAGAACTGGTAGGTCAAAATAAATTGAAGTCTAACTGAGATTGGCTGCAATAAAAAAAAACAAATAAATTTGGGAGTATGAACAACTATGAACCAAGCCAGTGAGTCAATATGATCTAAATAGTGCAAATATGCTTTCACTAATAAATCTACGAATGAGTTTTTAATTTTCAAAATTTTGGGAAATACAAAAGGACAGAACATAGTCGTGAGAATGTGGTGAACTCACTGCCACCATAATTAAAACAAATTAGGAATCTTGATGGTCTGAATTCGTCACGTGATAAAATATCCAACAAGACGTGATTCCACTTCTGACTTAATTTCTTGACTGCAAAAAGTACACATGGTGAATTGTGGAATATATATGTTTGTCCAATGAAATGAATCGATTATTCTGTTGGAATGACTGCTTTAATTGAGTTTGTCAAAGATTCATAGATTTATTTATAATTAACTGTTAGGTATTTCCAAATTTCTAGGTGATATAAGAATTTTTAGACAATAGACTCAAGTGCTAATGAAGGGAAATCTCTCGAGAATTAACTCGGGTAGAAACGACGTTTATATGAATGAATTCGACTGAGTAAATTGCAACAACATCAACAGCAACAAGTGAATTGGATCGAATTCAACTCATTAAGCGTTGTTTTTACAAAAAGCTATCTTTAAAGTTCAAAGTAGGTTTCCGTCGTCCAAAACTTTGCATTTATCAGCAGATGGAAATAAATATATGCTCTTCTCAGAAATTTAAAGCCATATATGATGTATATATTCAGATTATTTGATTGGAAGACACTGTGCTGGAATCTTATATGTCAAGGTTTGTAAGGCCTTTTTGAAGTGAAAGGGAGTATTCATAAGCTATAACTATTCTGTATTGACATATAGGTCCATAAGTTTATGTTATAGTTTAGTGGTCAATTTATCACAACGCAGTAGGTAAATTTTTCTTTATTATTATTAATAATGACTTTATGTTATAAGCTATTCTAGACATCTAAAATAATGATTTTCCATAAGGGAGGAAATAAGAATCCCATTAGAATGTTCGCTTGGCTAATTGGAAGGATTTTATTATAACACGGTTTATTATACTCCTGTTGGTTGCCCATTGAACTACTGGAAGAAGAATTAATTGGCATGAGGAAACCATTCAGGCTAGTTAAAAAAAACATTCAGAAAGTACTGCATACCACGGAAAATCGTTCGGTACAATAGAAGGGGGATTAAAAAAGGTGGAATATTGGAAATTAATTATTAGTAAATTCGCAAAAACTGTATTGAAAATAAAATGAAATGATCATATTCGATATTTTGACTTTGTTCTGATACCCCCCCCCCCCAACCCTTCCACCCTCCCCACCTCCCCCACTTTTTGCCACTTCTGAAGGCGATGTTAACTGCCACATATAACTAAATATGCCAATGTTATTCAGTATTGTTCAATGTAATAATACTGTTTGGTTAGGTAAATTCCGAGTGTAAGATACAGTGAGAGGAATGATGACTTACTCAGACAGACTAAATATTTCAAACTTACCTAAACTATATGCAAATGTCAAGAAAATTGCAGGGCTATTCGTAATGCTACTATCAAAGTAAAATTTTGGCATGATGGCTCATAAATATTTCCCTTTCACGAATTAGTACTTACTGTATATTTTCTTCCCATTATGATTAAAATAACTATCAGTCCACATAAAACTCTATATTGTAAATACTCTAAACTAAGCATAGATCAGGTTAAACTATGATGGGCCTTCAATAGAACAAAGTTAAACCTATATTTTTCAATCTATAAGCCGTTATATCGGCCTCTAGATAATAAAAATAGTTAGTGTACGTGTGATACAAACTTCAAAGGCTAATATCTACTAAAAGGTGCAGTTGGTTGTTGCAGAATTTGAACGCATCCCGAAAAGAAATATAATAAATTGTCTCTGAAGAAATAGGATGAACGCAATGAATCCATGCAAAAGAAATGGCAAGCAGCGCTTATGATAATACTATAAAATTTGTAAGTAACAATGAACCTGAAAACTGTAAAATCAGATATTTTCACTCTCAAAGCATTTGCAGAATCACTAATGGGACAAGTTAATAAATTTAAATAGGTTCATGATACAGTTCGCACTTTTACTAAATGGTTTGAAGTAGTTTGCAGCATTTTTCCCCCAAAGCGATCACGCTGGTTTCCCCGGGGATTAAAAGCTGCTAAAAATGAAAACTCCTCTAACGCGTTATCCATCCGAGGAAAAATATTTCAAATTTTAAGTAGGTCAAAACTGTATCAGTTCCCTCCTATTTGTTTAACAAAAAGCCTTTCGAACCTCCAAAGTGGTTTAAGTGCCTACCAATAACAAAAAAATGTACACTGAAGACTAAAAGACCCTGTGCATCGTTTAACTATTTTTCGACAAATTCACTGACCTTTGTGGAAACAAAAAAGATCATTTCAAAAGTCTACTGTTTTTGATATGTCATTGCGATCCTTTTCTGCCCAATGACTGCTGTCGAATTCCAATGATGTTCGCAGTAAGTAAGAAAGTAATAGTGAGGTTTCTTGTAAATGAATGTAAACATTTTAACATTAACCTTGCTCGTAGCATAAACAAAACTATGGGAAACAAGTGAATAGGGATGAAATATTTTATAAAACTGTGCCCCTAATTATTTTCAATGACCTTGCTAGTGCCAATAACAATCTCACCTTGAAATTTGGGGGTACTAACGAGGGAATAAGAAGACAAAGTGCCCAATGAAAACAATAAAATCTTTAAAGGAGAACTTCAATCCTTAAATTATATTAACATAAGTATAGCCAATGGCCTACTTTAAGAGAGCTAGGAAACGGAATAAAAGTCATCCGAAAAATCCTTTTGATATATTATCAAAAAGAAAGGAAAAGAAAACGACAAAGAAGAAGAATAGAACGCAACACATTGAATAAGTTTAAGCGTTAGCTGGTGAAGTGAAACCAAAACTAGAATCTGTTACTTCTACAATATCAGAGGATGGAGGCACCCTACGAAAGCAATAACAAACGCAGTGCTTCCTTGCGGGTCATGTTCAGTAAATTCTAAACCACTGCTCAGCCAAGAATTGATAGAATTTGCCGTTGGAATTACTAATGGGAAGGAGCAATCTGACTTCTATTCTTCGGAAAGGGGAATAGATTAGTAGGAAGAAGTGTGGAGTCAAGCGATAGACAAAGCTTTAACATGAAGACGAGATTTAAATGAGGTGACAGGCAGAAAAAATAATCATGCAGAAGTAACGAATATTTTCCCTCGATAGCGTTGTTATTAAACTCCATATTTTTCATCCGATAATATTGGAATATAGGTAAACAAATGTTCTGTCTATGTGAATTAATTCGGATTTCAATTTAAGGTATGTCGATTACCTACTTGTATATGACAAAAAAGCGTAAATTTACTTCTTTTAGCTAGAGACTTGGACTTGCCTACCGTAAAACCAATTTATTGAATGTGAAATGCACAAATATTTGTCGAAAATTGAGTGAAATAAATGTAACTCCTTATCTGAATTGAAGAGTTTTAAGGTTAATCTTAAATTAATAACTAAAATGTTGTTTTGAAAAAAAATATTTAAACAATGAGTAAAGATATGTAACTAAATCCAATCACCTAATCTATTCAATCAATTTATAGTGACTAAACGTGAACCACCCCCTTATCGTATACTAATTCTGGCCGCCGTTTTAACTTCATTGTCCGGCTTCAAATCAAGTTAACTATCCATCAACGTTTTGGGGAAAACAAAACTGTAATTCAATTCAATAAACTCCTTCAGCCTTTACATCAGCTACAAAATTTTGAAACTCTTGGTTGAAGTTAACATTCACACGGTTCTAATCGTTTGTAGCGTTACCTTTGTGGGTCACGTTATCGCGTTGTGTGTCATCGTATGCCTGCATGTCTGCTCGTACAACTCTGTGTGCAGCAACCGTACAAACAGTGACCAATCACTAGGCCAGGATTGGGAGGTGCGGCCGTACAACTTTGTGTGCAGTTCGCCAGGATTGGGAGGTGCGCCGTATAACTCTGTGTGCAGCGATCGTACAAGCAGGTGCGGCCTTACAACTCTGTGTGCAGCAACCGTACAAACAGTGACCAATCATCAACCTCTGTTTAACCTAATCCCCCATCCTGATTACGATTAAGCTCCCTGCGTGTACACTATATCCGCAATACTCGAACTGAATAAACGGGCTCCGTGCTACACGTCTGTTTCCTTTATAGCTGGGCTATAGCTTAGCTGGTTCTGGGAATCTAGCTAGATGTTGGAGAATCTGCCATAAAGATTTCTGAGTCGGTCAGGCTTAACTAGCGTAGCAATCCGCTACACCTTGACGTCAACACTAACACTTCCACGAAAAATGATGACATTTTTGTGTGCTCATTTCATGAAATGCACAATAAAGAAATGAAGAGATTTTTTAATGGCTACATTCTTCAATTATTATGAAAATCACAACTAATCTTTCTTCGGAAACCACTAGCTTAATTCTTTAAATTATTTCCACAGAGACTTGTATACATGTTTATCTTCCCCATGAAATGGATAATTTTAGACAATATCCTACCCCTTTTTGAAACCAAAAAAACATGCCCATATTTGTCACTTATTTATTCTGCAGCAATTAGGTAAGATTAATTAAGTTGTTGTTTTGACGGAGGAACCTTGCCAAACCATTGTCGTCAACGGCGCTATAAAGTTTTGCAGTATATGTCTGGCTAGAGTGAAGGGAGGTAGGAATGCCCACCCAAGTGACATAGTTTTATCATGAGAGATAATCGTAAGCAGATCGTAGTTAAAAAAATGAAAACCCAATCGACTGCACAGATTCTTCATTATTGTTTGACAATAATGAAGTACATGTGTGTAATTACCTTTTCATTAATAAATCAAGTCATTACAATAATGCACATCTATTTGATCACGATGCTTGAAAGAGCAGTTAATCTATTGATTTCAAAGATCTTCTTAAACATCTTGCAACTGAGAATACAAGGAATGCGCACTGTTAAATTAACAGAGATAATAACTTGAAACGGAGTAATGAGGAAACGCTGAATCCATGGCAATGTATGCAGAGTAGGAAGAGAGCATGTGCCCAGACCAGCCTATCATTAACGCAAGCCCATAAAGATAAAATTTCAGTGTCCAAGTAAAATGCTATTGAGATTGATACTTTAAAATTGTCATGAACTCTAATCTTTTCGCCTCAAATACCCTTATTTCGGATGTTTAATTAATTAAATAATTTTTTCTACATTGGCCATCACAGAAGGAAGGTACGTTAGGGACGATCTTTTACGAACACTCCAAGTTTAGCAACCTTTCTACTGATTGGAAATAGCCAGGGTGCTTGGCCTCTCATGCAACAGAAATTTCAGACTACCGAAAATTTTACTTCTTAAAATATTCAAACGAATACCATTCTACTTTCGTTGGAATTCTGCTGTGACTGCTTCTAGTTCAAATTTCTCAAAATGGAATCATGTGACTGCAAACATTTAAATATTTATTTTCCTTATATATACTTTTAAATCTCGATTCAGTGTAACAAACCAACTTTGTTAACTTATTTATCGACTACTTAAACATGCTACTCATGACCAGTTACAAATTAACTTGAATTGCACCAAATACAGAACACCTGTTGCTGTGCATTCGTCGAATTTATGGTGCCAAACAATGAATATTACCTCAATAGACCCATATATTACTCCCTGATAATGCTTTCTGAATTCGTGATCTTTCTTTTTTGTCTTTTCGTGTAGTGCTAATCGCAGGAACTTGGGAAGATAAAAGCCCAGTGAGATTCCACACGTCCATTTTCGGCGAAAAATTTCAAGTGAATCATATTTGAATTTAGTTGGAGAAAGCAACATATTGATTAATAATGGACTATATTAACAAACTCCTCTTATATTTGTCTTTGCAGTTTGCAGACGGATAATTAAATGTGCGCTGCATTATTTTGCCAATTACACAAAGGGATTATCTCTCCCTGATAATCTGGCCGCGTAAATCAACCCAAAAAGCAAAAGAGGGCATTTGTGAAGCTAATCCGCTTTGTATCTCAATGGCGTTTTACTGCCATGGATACGAAATATTATTGATATGCCTGTTTGGGAGTGCTTAGAGCATTAAAGCATTGTCAAAATAAGTGCAATTATAAATGGAACTCATGAATTTTAAAAGTTTGATGATATTAATTTACAAAAACAGCAGGTTTTATTGTATTGGACATAACTCCCTACTAATGACTCTAAAGGACGTTTAGTAAAACGAAAATGGAATTTATTTTGTGTGGGGAGTAATGAACTGTTCCTCCCTCCAAATCATCATATTTGTGGGTGATCTTGAATTTGTAAGAACTTTTTACTCCGTCTTAATTTTGGAACACCGGGTGCCATAGGAATTCCTTCAGGCCTTCAGTTCCTGGCTAGACGAAATAGAGCAAAAGATACATAATTTTCCACATCTTGAAGAAATTTGTCCATTTAGTCACCCTCAAGTCTTTAAAATCAAGGCTTAGAAACGTAATTACTTTGGATGAAGTAATAATGGCATATCAGGAACCACCATTAATGGCTTAATATATGGGGTTCAAAAAGGCAGCAGAAAGCTCAAAACATGTACCGCAACAGTGAGAGTTACAGTCACCTGGTGGAAATTCGATTTTTGAAGCCCCCTTCTTTTTTAAATTTTGCTCAAGGTTGATATACACAGATGAACATGGAAAACTAGGCAACCAACGTTGTAGAAGCGCGCATGAGATTCTAATGAACTATTCATCGATTATGGACCGAACGTGAAGGAACAATTATAAAGTAGGTCTAGCGAACAATGTCAGGATAGTATCAGGATTACTAATTCCAATACTCGTTAAGAGAAGAAATAAAATATTGACCTCAAACTTAATTGTTTTATTAAAGAGGAATAAAATTTGAAGTCCGAGTTAAGAGTTTGTCCCAATGGAGTCACTTATACAATGCTAATAGCATGCGTTTTGCTTAATAGCTACCTAAATATTTATCAAATTGATGAACTATACTCATGAATTGTTTCTAATTTAAGTCATTGATTTATAAATCCGAAACAAAGTGAATCTACAGGTTCTAAATTCTGAACTATTCTACTGAAAATATACAAGTAGCAAAGTAATTTAAAAATCGTTAATTTGAAACTCAGTACGAAAGCGATTTGAATGTGTGCAGACATGACATTTCAAGTCAATCAAATTCTTATTGACAGTCACAACAAAATCCCAATAAAAATTGAAATTATTCAAACAGAAATGAGGTCGAGTTTGAGGTTAATCTGATTTTATCCCCCATCCAAGATAACATGCAATTATAAATCTGTAAAAGTGGGATTACAATTCTGGAAACAGAAAATTAGTTCTTCTCCATCGTGTAATCACTTTCACTTCCCTTTCCAAAACACTAATAGAAAAAAAGTATTGTAGTGGTAAGTATTTAAAGCAATGCAGTGAACAAACATTGAAATTCGAATTTTGGAACTTTAAATATGCGTATAACGAACGCAACACGGTTACCAAACTAAGTTAAATTAGCACCTTTTGGGTCAAATCACAAATTCGGACTTTAGTAAAATCGATTTCAAATGCTTTCTTCAGTCAAAAATGCCATTTTTCAGTTATATATTAGTTGATCAAGCTCCTCTTCAAGGAAAATGGATAAATTTAATGAATTAAATAATTTGATAACTTAGCCGTTAAATTTACAGTTCATATATCTAAATTTAGACCAGAAATACTTATATGAAAAGTCTCAACATATGATCAACGACACTGGATTTGAAAATAGTTTAAATATTTAATGGTGGTCTGAGAACACATGCAAATGCATATGCTTTAAAGGCTTAACTCACCTTGCAATTTATGGCAAATTTTGCCTAAATGCTTGTGAATTAAGGCTATGAAAACCTAAGAATTATAGAACCAAATTGGCTTAATTTAAGAGTGAAAGAATGTTAACATTTTGATTTATAGAATTCTATTAAACAAAATAATAGTGCAAGTGTCGCTGAAAATATAAATGGCTCGAAATGCTTCACAAATGTTTTATAAAATCAAATGTCAACTTCACTCCCATCAAACGCTAAAGAGAGCATATATTTATGCTCTACAACGTGATCAAACTTAGTTGAAAAGCCATATATTTCCTCCTACACAGCACAATATGAGTATGAATTTACGGCCAACCAGGGTAATTCAATGAAATCAGACTGTAAATTTGACGATTTTGATAGAGCAGTATGAAAACGATCTTCTTTAGTAAGCTCCATTGACGTTCGATAGTCCCATATATAGTTCTTAATGCAAATGAATCAAAGTGGCTTAAGAAAATTTCATTATAGTAATAATTTAAAAGCTGAAAATCGGGGAAGCCCTGAGACCTAAAAATCGCTATGTTCACGTGCAAACTATTTCCCTAACAAAAAATGGCCAACTTCATGCTTCCGAAAATAAGTCTTGACTTTATCATGTCATTCCTCGATTCCACATTTTGTCACTCAATGAAATATTTCACAATTAAAATATTCTTTTTCACACTTTCCTAGATAAAGCGGATGGTGGTATCAGTTCCAGCATTAGCATTACCCTACTCGTTATGAAGCAATATATTTTCACATAGGCATATATACCGTTTGTTCATCAAAGTTTCCTTGAAATACACCAAAATAACATCAGCAACCATCAGCCCATCTAGACAAAGCAAATTTTAAGTTACTCAGGAATGTTGAGAAAAATAAGAGTGATTTTTTAATTTCGAATTAATTGGGGCAATGAAATATGCGCATAAAGTAAAACGTTTACTCGCATAAAATCCATAACTAACATACAGGTATACTCTATACAGCAGCAAATATGTGCACAAATTTTACTCCACCATTTCTTTACTATTTCTACTTCTCTCATCACTCATATGCTTTCCCTCCTAAGCAACTTCCAATTGTAACAGCATAATGCTGAGATGAATGATGAAAAGGAAAAATTCTAGTTTTAACAAGATAAATGACATACAAAATTGAAGTGGAAGAGCACTTGAGCTCTTGCCTTTAATCTGCTTAATTTCAAATGCTATCTTTTCTCTGTCTCGAAGAATGAAATAAGTGGCTGTAGTATTGCACAAGAACTTCAAACTCGTTTAATGAAGGCACCGAAGAAATTCCTGAATTGCCTTGAAAAGTAACCTCTTATGGAGACTAAGAAATCGGAGTTAAACCTACACCTCCCGATGTTAAAATTGCATTTGTAGGGTAAACATTAACTGATCATTTTTATCATTCAAATAGACTTAATTTTAAGTAAAATTGATGCGAAGAATGCAGATAGATGCATTTATTAACGTGGGCGCATATAAACTTTCTTACCGTGAATACGTTCAGTAGTGAACACAATTTTCAGTCGTTTAACAAGGTGCAAAATCTTTCTTTGGATGCAGAACAACTTGCATGGAGTGAAACGATGACTACCCTGATTTATGCTCTTATTCTAAATGTTAACAGCGCCATATCTTTAATTAAGAAAGTTATGTACGTGGTTAGAATTAAATGTCAGCTTCGTCTACCCTGCCATATGATGTATGTGCTTGCTTTATTAAGTTCAAGTAGTATTAATTTCAATTAAGAAAAGCTTCATTTTGAAGCTATTTCTTCATTCCACCTCACTCTCTCCCCCCTCCCCACATTAAATAAAGGCGATAGAGTTTTATAAAAGGTTGGATAACTTTGAGTATAAAGTGTGGGTGTTTTGAGAACTATCATGGATGTATTTTCTTACTAAAAAATTGCGTCAACGGGTTCAGATTCACTTGATAACCCGATTTAAAAGTAGCCAAGTTTTACAAGATAAATTACCAGCACCACCCTCAAAATTTGAAACAAAACGATTGTCACTCTGTGTAGTAAAGTTATATTTGTTAGGGGTAAAAAGCTTACTTATCTTTATATAACTCTCATTTTAAAGCGCTTACAATAATATTTTACCTAGTCAGCACAACATACTCGTATACAGGGCGCCGGAACATTAATCGGTGTTAAAATGAGAGAATTCCATTTTGTATAACCAAATTTAGCAGACAGAAATAAGTTTTGTTGGAAATTGCCAATAGGGATAAACCGCAAATGCGTCTAGAATGTAAATTATTTCAATGATACTGACTACTCGATAAACAGCCAAAAAAACAGCACTTATTTCAGGCAAAAATAAGACATCATAAAAATACCGTTTAGTGTGAGCCAAATTCGGTAAAACTTGCGGCTCCCCGCGGCATTTGACTGATCTAATCTTATAACTCCAAATTTGAAATCATGATTGGCATCGCGTTTAAGATGGGGAATGGGATGAGGCGACATGGTGTTGTGACTGGAATCGCAGAAAATAGCCTTCATAAGGGTTCGGTGACTTCCTACAAAGGAAAAAAGAGTTTTGTCTTAAAGCGCAATATTTGCCAGGTACTTGTATTCTAATTTGAAGTTATAAAGGAACTCATTATGCATTTAACTGAAGAAGAAGCTAAATTCACCAGGGAAATTCTAGCCCTCGTTAAATTAAAATGATTGATTTATTGATTACGTTTAATTGCAGTTTTTCGACAGAACTGGGACAGATTCAAATGAGGGTGCAATCTATGATTTCGTCGGGAATGACCAATTCTTGTTCGCTGAATATTCCTCAGTTCACTCATTCATATTAACACAAGAGCATATCTTGGCTCCAATTTCCTAAGAGTTATTTTGCACAATCCCATCATCGGTTCGCAGTGGATTGACTTTCAACCGGCAAACATGCATTTCAACCTAATTAACTATTTTGGAGTTAAAACATATCAGTTTTTCCTATCGTTTCTGAGCCAATTATGGCTTAGGGAACAGTTTGAAATATTGAAGAGATACAAGCTTTTACTGACTCTACTCCCACCATATGATTTTACATCAAACAACTCGTTTTTTCTTACATCAACTCTCATAACTAGCTTTCATCACACAAATTCTTCTGTTAGACTCTTCACCAAGCTTTTTTGCCTCTGAAGCTCTCGTTTTCAGCTCCTATATCGAAAAATATTATCTTTTACTTTTGCATCTTTCCTTCTATCCCTTTCTCTCTGTCTGCTACTTCTCATTAAAGTATTCTTCCAACCTACGTCTCTTGCTTTTCTTCAACTCTGCAACTCTACTTCAGGTGTGCATAGTTATATCTTGCATCCGATTTAATAATTCAAAGAAAAATGAAATCTTCATGGAAAGATGCTTAGTGAACTATTTTCGTTCGCCAAATTAATTGATTTATTAATAAATTTTTAGGAATTGATATGCGAATTAATGATATATGGTCAAATGATGAGTTTAGTAGAGGAGAACCTTGATTTCCGTTTCGAATTATGGGATAATTATCGAAAATCGGTAGGCAGCAAAGCGACTGGAGGTCTTGCCGCATATCGATGTGGTACGATATTTCCTTCTCAATGATTATTCTTCTTAGAAAGTTCGGCATATAATTGGAAATAATGCTTTTTTCCATTAAGAAATCAGTTAAAAAATTAACCTATTTACCATGGTAACTGGACAGAAATTTAGCTGTTTTATGAGCGTCAATGACAATAAACCATTGTAGGTACCATGCGCGCAAACCTTAAAAAGATCATTTTGTATTTTATTGCCTTAAAGCTAGCAGAATAAGGCCTAAATCAGGTGCTGTGGGCGTTCATATAGATCAATGGCAACCTTTTTCGTCATTTCTTTCCAAACCATTTCGTCTGTGCAGCACAATTACCCCATTTAATAAGCCTATTAAGCAAGGGGTTATGAGGGTTTTCTGAATACTCTAACACTCAAAGTCCTTGGACAAGAAAGAAAACGGAAATATTAAAAAGAATTTTGGTTTTAAGACGCGCGTAATTTTCTAAATCTTACATTAATTAAATAATTTTTTGCTTATTTCTGATAATGTCCTGTTATGACTACACAGGACACCGAACATTTCTACCATTTTCATTATATTACTGGTAGCGTAGGTGTTGAATGGGGCTTTAATTCGGGGAAGGCTTTCAGTTTTGATGTCGGATAATTTGAAGCATTTAAGATGGGGGGAATTCGAATGATTTTAATCTTCGGCAGGGAAATGTTAAACTTCTTAGTATACCTATTCAATTACGATATGTTGATTTTGTAAGTGCTAAGAAGAAAATATTAAAGTAAAATATGCCTTTTCAAGTTATAATATGCCCTAATATTTTCTTCGAATGAAACCGGCACTTTATTTTATTTCTTCTTCCCATTTTTGACTTGCTTAGTCAAACCACTCTGAACTTGGTTCAAGTTCAATTGTAACAAGCAGCGATTAGTGTATTACATATTTCATAAAAGCTCAAGAAATGGAATACCATAGCTCGCAAACTGCTTGTAGGAAGTAATTTTAAATCTCGTCTTGGGCAGACGATTAATATCGTAGAAGAGAGTTCATTATTCCAACTCAATCAGCATGTTCGGTGATTGCGTCCCCTTGGCGCATCGCGAATCACCGCATGCTACGTTTATAAAGGAGAGCATTAAAGGCCTCAAATTTTAAGACACCTTCAATTCAACCTCTTTAAATCAATTACCATTTAAAATTTTTGTGCATTCGAATGCACCTGTGTCATATCCGTTGACCCTCAACCAGATATGGGCCTTGCATAAACTATGAAGTCGTCTCAAACTGAGTCCTTCTGCAGCTCCACCCTATTTTTCAAGTCAGATCTGACTAATTATTTCGAGTAAAACCTTTAAAATTATTTCGTTTTGGCGCTTCTAAAACGTATGCTATGAGTAAGAAGATAAATTGGCATTAATTTATTTATATCTTTTTTTGGATTAGATTTTCCATGGTAGAAAATTGCGTATTTATTGATCCTCGTCTCTTTATAATATCGTACATTTATAAGTGAAAAACACGTTCGATATTATTCTCGAGAATGTAAATCTTATTCCCAGTCAGATTGTTGTCAAAACGATTCTCAGTTTCTCTTCATCGCGTATCAAACTATATCAAAGTAATATTGATAATCTGGAATCAGTTGTCTACCTAATGCTGACAATTAGTTTGATGACAATTTCAATAGTTAAAATTGATGCATGGCGAAATATTAGAGACTGAAGGAGCAACTTACAATTTTAAATTTGTAAGCGAACTGCTAAGGAAGTTTGAAAGTCCTAGAATGCTATCAGAAATTAAGATTACCGGTAAATGAATAAAATAAAATTTGAATATCACCCGAAAACTTCACCGTCTGAGAGGCTTCTCAACTGGAAAAGTGCATTTTTGATGACAGGCCAATGCAGAAATAGTGAAATACGTTGGGCAATTTTAAGACTACTTCAACCTATATCGTTTAGCCGGAAGAATTGAATTATGCGAAAAAATTCCACTAATTAATTTATCTCAAGTATTTTCGTCTTTAGTCATGAAAGCGATGAAGTAGAATGACACTAATCGAATTGATATCTACTTCTTAAGTAGGAAGGCAACACTTAAGATGAAGAGTTGGTAATTAAATTGGCCATCTGTTGATGGGAGAGGGGGGGGGGAGGGAGTTGAAAATGCCGAAGAAAAGTTCCTCTAGAAAATTAATCTTAAAGAATAAATTTTCAATGTGTCACAGGAAAAGGGGTATTGGCGATAATATGAACAAGGAGAGCGAAAGAAAAACCTCATACATTTCCGTTCCTGAAATTCAGAGAAAGGGTAATAATCAAAAACAAAAACACGATATTTTCTAAGAGAAAGGAACCACCAGATGAAATCGGGGATTTATTTGAGTTTACAATTTAAAATAAATCGCATTGAATTGGCAACCATGTAATGTATTCGCAATTATTTATAATTCGGCAGATGCAAAATAATTAGGATAATTCAAGCTTCATAGAATAGCCAATTACCCGTTGAGTCCTATATAACATTTAACCAAAAAAATTGTATCAGCTGCTGAGAGAGAAAATAAAACAGTGGAAAACGCTATCAGCTGCTGAGAGAGAAAATAAAACAGTGGACCTACAATGGATTCCTGGTCACTGTGGCATTAAAGGCAATGATCTTGCTGACAAACTTGCTAAGAAGGGGACAACAATTTTGCATGGCATAGACCGGCCGATGTCTTTCCACACAATGAATACCTTAATAAGGAGAGAATTGAATACCTCAAGGTTTAACGAACTTAAAGCTCGAACAAAGGAGAAACAGTGGACAATGGCACTCTCCGACATAGCCGACTGGCCAAGAATCCAAGCCGTTGCTGTGTTTAGACTACGTATCGGACACGATTGCTTGGCAAAACACCTTCACAAATTGGGAGCATACACTCAAACCACATGCCCTCTCTGTAACCTACATGAGGAAATGGAGAAGACCCACCTGATTCGGTGTCCAGTCCTAAAGACAACGATAGAAACCCAGAGATACCGGGAAGCTAGAAGACAGTTAATGAACTGCTATTAATTAACTGCTATATATGTACCCCCCACCCATGGGGTGTAATGAACTGCTATTAATTAACTGCTATATATGTACCCCCCACCCATGGGGGGAAGCTGAAGTCAAAGTTTAAGGGCTAATGATAAATATCATAAAGCCTGCCATTTGAAATAATAATATTACATTTAACCAAGAAAACTACAGCGAGTAGGATAAAACTCACACATCGCAAAAGAAGATGAATTGGCGAAGGGGAAGAGAAATTGTTTTTAACTATACACAAACGTGAAAGAACTAAATTCAAGTGAAATAATTTTTACCAAACTTCCTTGACCTCTTTCTACCCACTCTCGGCCTGAAAAGTGCTCTTAATTCAGTTATGCCTATACGCGTTTAAAGGTTCACAAAAGAGGTGAAAGGGTATCATCTGTGCCTTTCCTAGGTGATTTTGAAAATTATGCATAATGGTGACGTCTATTAAAGGAAGATAAGAAGTTACGAGACTTTCATATTTATGAGGCTGAATACTCATTCATTTTACATCAATTTAATTTTTTAGTCTGATCCTGAAATAAAAGCTAAAGACGACTTAATACAATCATATAATATAGTGCCCCAAGCCTATTATAGGAGGTGATATCGATGTTTAGCTCGATTAGGGGCGATTGTTTAACAGAACTTGCTTTTTAGTGGCTTTTAAGTGGGCCAGAAGTAACTGATGGGGATGCCCACTCACGTCACCAGATGCGTGCCAATGTACTTTTTCTCTTGATCTCTGATATCCACTTTGACAACTGTCCCACCTTAGTATAAAAGAGAACCTCTTCAGTTTACCCGGCTAACTGAATCACATAAAACAACTGAAATGTTTCCATTACATCATAATTCTAGTTCAATGAAAAATTAATATTGACAAATTGCATTCCAAAATCAACCTTTGCAGGAAGATTAGTCTTTAAAAAATTCATTTGCATATACAAAGATCTGTGCTTATGGCATGGTTACTTTAAATGGTTAATTGGAAGTATTTAAAGGTGACAGAATTAGGGTATAAAACCAGCCAGTTTGGCTGATTTAGTTTCCGCATCGCATTCTGAGAAGATTTTCTATTTAATTTTTTTAACAATGATTAGTATTTCCATGCGCTTAAAGGAAGTACTTATTTTAATGGCACGTTTAAATTCAAATTAAAACAGATTATTCCATGAGATATTATTTTGCCTCACGTGCTGACTCATTGGTCTTCTCGGTCTAGACTATCGTCGAGTATATCACCAAGGCGACAAAAACCGAAGACATCTCTCGAATATTACTTTATTCTATTAACAATTCCTCTGTCACGCAAGCAATTAGGATACGTAACCCAACCCTGCTTCCTCTCCCTACATTTCCTCTCTCTTTCCTCCCTTCCACCCACACCCGCACCCCTCACACCACTCTCGTCTAATACCCTTCCCGTCCATTGTATCCCTCGTTTTTCTGATTTATTTGAGATTTTGGTGTCTTTTAAGCCATTGGGCTCATTAGATTTGATGAGCATATCCCATTAAGAGTATAGAAACATGTTTATTGGGATTTTTCGTAAAAAACTTTTAAACAAGAAATCTCTTCAACTACGCTCAATTGAATTGCATAAAGATTTAAGCCATGATTTTCTAATTCAATTGATAGAGTGAATTCTTTGGTCAATTTCCTCTAATTCAATACCTGATTGAGACGATTCTCTCCGTCGCATGTTCATGCCTGCTCAGCCAATTGATATTAACTAATCGTGTTCGATAAGAAGGTCTTCCTTTTTCCCTATATACGTTGGTAACTTC
The DNA here is from genome assembly GCA_900617975.1 of Rodentolepis nana. Lineage (NCBI taxonomy): Eukaryota > Metazoa > Platyhelminthes > Cestoda > Cyclophyllidea > Hymenolepididae > Rodentolepis > Rodentolepis nana. The sequence continues at coordinate 15,579 of UZAE01000138.1, read as the reverse complement.
TCTTCCCCGTTTCACTTTCCTATGCTCCATTCATATGAGCACTCCTGATTTTTTTCGCTTTCATGTTGGCCCTGCAATGATTTCATTCCATTGTATTTGCATACTGACACATCTTAGTAATTGCTTTTTAAAAACTTCATCCCACATATGCTCCCAGACACCACCTTTAATTAAATTTAATATGAATTTCTATTATTCAATGCATCATTGAGTCTATTTAATTCTTTTTTTGCAACTCTATTCCTAGCGTCTGACAGGTAGACAACTGCTAAGTATTGAGTGGTTGGCAGATAGCATTTTAAGCTCTAATCATCCGAAAACATAATAACTCTCAAAATATAGCTCTAATTAAAGATGATACATTAAATATGAATAAGAGGATTATTGACTAATTTCGCCATTAACATATGTTTTTTACCAAATAGAAAAGTGAAATTAGTTTAAAATTTGAGCTTAATTAAGGCGACTTTTCAAAATATTTAATAATGCAATTTAGTTGGATTTAGAAGTGCTCTCCTATACTACTGAAATGATAAATACTCTTGGACTTTAGCTGAGAGTAATAAGTGAGTAAACATTCAAGCTAATATCGATGTGATGTCCTACATGCCCTTTTTTGCCATTGAAATACGTTGAGCAAAGAAGCAAACTGGTTCAGGTAGTAGACGACACACTTAGATTAGATTGCCTACTGAAAGGTAGATAAGAATTTGCCTAGATGTAAAGGAAGGAATAATCATGCACTCAAGCAATTGGGTAGCAGAAGACTTAGTTCACAATCATTTGAGGCGAAATTAAATTAAAGCTAGTATTGGAGACTATATTTCTATTAACAGACCTGAAAGAGCCTAGAAAATGTCATGTCAAGATCCAACCAATTAATGAAACGTAAAAATGAGTTAATACTAAGGTCTTGTAGATACATTCAGCCTCTTTCTAATTGCACTGAGAAAATAACCATTCAAAATGAATTAATCGAGCTGAAATAAAAACAAAATTCAGTGGGAAATTATTTTTTTCAGAATTCGTAATCGGGATCTACATTTCCCGGTAAGGGGCTCTTAACCAACTAGTAAATTAAAGATTCCATTATTTTCTGAATTATAACTGTTGGAGGTAATAAAATGAACCACTATTCCTCGTCTTCGTTCAAAATCTTTCAAAAAATCATCTTTTTCTTGAAACACTGGCAATATTTCGCCTTGATCCTAATTCACTTAGTTGCAAACAAATTATTGATTGGGGAAAGAATGATGTGCGAAAAATTCTCTTGAAAAAAAATTTGCCTTCCTATGTGGGTCTCACCAACAAACTTTGCATCCTTTTGAAGTACTGCACTTTTCTCCACCAGCGTCTGGAAATTCGTAAAGGGGAGGAAAATTTGTCTGCAATACGCATTTTAAGGCGCCTAAGAAGAGGTAGTTTGCAAACACAATTTTGTGACAGAACAATGGGGGGGGGTGGAGAGGGGAGAGACTTACCTTTGGCAGATAAATGAAGTTGAATTTTGTGGTCTTTTTCATGTACAATATAATTGAATGGCGCACCCTGACGCTTTGGAGGGATGATTCGAACGGTAACGGGAACATTTTCTGTCGCATTCTCCACAACTTGTTCTTGAGCGATCCCATCAGATATTTCCACCGCGCATCCTTGTTTGTGCCAGTTTTCGGTGTTAAACTGGAATGGTTTTATATTCTGAAATTTGAGGCCAAAATGGGAATCCACCGTTAGAAACACGAGATCTAAAGTTCATTTGGAAAAATATCTTCTGCATGCTCCCTTTCCCAAATATCTATTTCAGCTCGTATAGTAGCAAATGCATTATGTTAATAAGTCATTTCAAAATCAGATTTTATTTGAAAACTCGAAAATGCCTTAAGCAAATCCTTTGTGATAATGGTGCCAACAACAAAGTTATAAAATTTTTCTTTATCATCAGAGTGACATTTGATAGTCAGCATTTTGGGCCGACAGTATGCCCACTTGAAAAGGTTATTAAGCTATTATTTGTTGAAAAGTCAAAACTAAAATTACAAATATTGGACTAAATGTAAATTTTAATTGAATACACCCCATAGTATTTTTATTTCATAATCATATAAATATTTGCTATTTCAAAGACATAAACAGTGATTAATAAACTTGCCAAAATGACATCTTTTCGAGTTAGCATTCATTAAAGAAGTTACCCTAGCCCAAAGGTTATTTCTGTGCCAAAAATTTACTGTCATTATTGACTTATTCCCTTAATCAAAATTTCCACCGACAAAAGAATTTCATCTTATGCACAGTCTGCAATTTATAATTTTTAATTTACTTTTGAAAACAAAAGTTTCTCGATGAAATTCAACTAATAGATGACGCCTCCGAAACCTAAATGCAGATGCATGGCTGAAAGTGACAGGATCTGGTTTAAATGCATCTCAAATTCCTATAGATTGGCACGATATAAAATGTAAAAGAAATTAGTATTTCCTTAAATCAGGAGTCATTTCAAACACAGTGCTTGCCCTTTAAATAGTTAAAGTTTAATTCATTATTTACAACACTTTAGGTATCTCAAAAGTATCGATTATTTGGAAACGAAAGGAAACAAATGTTCAACATGAGACAAGGAAACATTTTTTTATTTACAAATTGTTTCATTAAAATACTTTCAAACTTAATTGACTCAATATTAAAAAAGAGATTATTTGCCGATGTTGTAACTTAAAATTCCATTTAAAAGATATTTATTCGTATTTTCTGCCAAATGATTCACTTATTTTCTCTTAAAAATTTGAAAATAATTAATGATATAAGGTGTGCTGCAAAGAAATAAAAAAAGGTAGACAGTAAATGGGATACCCTGTTATAAGGATCCGAACCCCGCCTTCATTTGTTAATTAAACAAAAATTTAAGATTTATTTCTACAAAAAGATCACACGTCTATTTCCCATCAACCAATTTTTATTCCAGTGTGAAATTCTAGTCCACCCATGCATTTTATCATACACAATCATTCCATGATTATAAAGTCAAAATATTTTGTGAAATTTTCATGAATAAAAAAATCAAATGTTTGATTAGGAACGGCATCACATAAATTGAAATTTCTATAGGCAAGAGACTAAATATTTGCATGAGTTTTCACATCATCTTGTTTAATAAAGCTATCTCGTGTACTTACATATTGTTATCGAATCAAGATCTAAGTTAATTAACGCAATTACTCGTGGTCCAGTAGAGGAATGTGTCTTATTTGTATCAACAGCATTTAATCAATTTTAATGCTTCATTTGGGATGAATTCGTTTGTCTATTTTTGTATAAAACCATAGAATTGTCACTCTTTCAGAAAATATTTTCCACAATAAAATTGATTCTACTTCAATCTGATGAAAGTTTTGTAAGTGTCCACATATTTGATACCTTTTTATCTTGAGGATTTAGTAATTTTAAAAATGGAGTAAATTCTTGGCATAAATGGAAGGAACTGTTACAAAGATATGGCGTTTACTTGAATGACGTGATTAGACGAAATTCAATATTTGTCAACATTAAAAGTCACCTCCTGGTTATCTTTAACCAGGTCATGTCTCCCTTATCTAGCCACATCATTTGTATTAGAGTTTTGAATCAGACGTCTACGCTTATTAGCATTAGCCCTCCATTTGCAGATCTTCTGAATGATCGAATGTCAGCCCCATCACGGAACCCGGATACCAGCCTTTTTTGAAATAGATACAAAGATGTATATATCTTTCCAGCTGTCCACATAATCTGAATTATCATCAACTGGCCAAGACTCTAGTCTCTGCTCTAATTACAGTACAATTGACTAACCTGGAATGTAATATATTTCTCGTCTCGCTGTCGAAAAAGCTCAATGGAATTGTTATTAAGTAGTCCACCCTTTCGGTGTTGGAGATCGACTAGACAGTACGTGGAATTGGTTGAGTCAGCTTGAGTATTTTTAATAAGTACGGCCTCCTCGATGTCCGGTATATTTTCCTTCAAATGGAAGACAAAGTGACCTCCTAAGAAATTATGAGCCCTCTCGGGTATAATTCGCAAAGGAATTTGAACTTTGTAGGAATTGGAATGAAAGCTGTTGGTATTGGTTGAGTGGTCAAGGTCCTGATTTTTGCCAAGTGTTGTAAAATCAAAACCAAAATCGATCACGATATTTTTGTTATTGGAGCTCCGATGCCTTTTCAAATGGCATTGTATCCTTCTGTTTTTGAAGTCGAAGTCTGGTGTCAAAGTAAATTGAAGGGTTTTGCCTGAGTGGAAATGAAAATGAATTACTCGAACTTTCCACATTGAGCACAAGGGGTAGTTTATTTCTAAAAATTTTCCAAACTGGTGACAAACTTATAAGAACATATTTTAAAATCAAAGGAATTTTAAAGAGCTTCTACTTGAAAATAAAGCTGAATGCAGATGGGGGCGTGACTTTTAAGGAAATATAAACAGGGAATTTGTAAAAATAGTGATTGATGTTAATATCGAGTTCAAAAATATCAATAAAAGTGGTTGTGAAAGGGAAACTAGAGTTTTAGTGACTAATTTTTATTCTTAAGCATCGATGCTTGCGATCAAGAAAAAAATGTAGGGCAATATAATTATTTAAAAAAGGCCATTTTTTAAATAAACGATCATTTTAAATCTATAATTCTGCTCTATAAGCAATCACTTTGCATTCTATAATTAATTAGGAGGGGAATTTATTGAAATTTACATTGGTGTCTCCCACAATTGTTTATTCAGAGTAAGGACTTTAGTTGTCAAATTATAAATGCAAACACGTCATATTAGGTTGAAATCACGTCCTTGGTGAATAAAAAAAGGGTTTTTACGGGCACGTTATCAATTATTCATTTGCTAATTTACATATCTAATTAAAGGCAGTTTATTCGTTTCAAATAAGCAAAAGAGAAAAATTCGTTCATTTGTTTTGTTATGATAAATGTTTGTTTTATTATTTAGAATTCAAGAAGGAGCAAATATCATCATATATTTTCATTTTAAAGTTGCACTAATAATATCACTAGAGATAAATATCTATCCTCTTGAGCCTAAATCAACTCTTAATTCAGTCTGCTGTTCAGGAATATTTGTGAGCAAATACGCCTAAATGTACATGAAATTCACATGTGTTTCGTTTTACGAATCCACGATTAAAGTTTTGAAGTACTTCAATGATCTAATCACAGCAGGCGTCATCACTGAGTCAAATATTAGTCAATCTAATCAAACCAGACTGCTGAAGAAATAGAATTGATTCCTGATTTTTCTTCCATTGTTTCCACTTCTTTCCACAATAATATAAGGTTAATTACATTTCTTTAATAAAAGTGTTTTTTTTGGCTACAAGATGAAAATAAAAAATACTCTTTAAACACTGTGAACCATCCATTAATATTATAGACACAATCAAATATTATTTTTGCTATCTTAAATGTGTATACGTAGGAGCGCTTTCCTCATGTCTAAAACAAGTGCTAAGTACCACGAAAGCAAAGTTTGCTGTTATCCTGCATATAGCGATCCAGCGGGTAGCATTCCCTGCTGAAATAGCGCAGACAATGGGGAGTGGCGTAACAGGAGATTTGGCAACAACTTGAATTTGAATCTATAAAAATAGAGAGAAATAATACTTATTTGAAGGTCATATTATCTGCTGTATTTAAACAAATATTATAACTGATTAACTAAAAATATATGTCCAATGATAAGGCTCTACCAAATAAAACAAAATTTTTACTGAAAATAGCGTATTTCAAAGCTGATATATATTTCACCATTTTGATAAAATAAAAATAGAAGAACTTTAAGCAAATGCAGGAAAGATTTCATTATCTAACTAGTTTTTATTACACTTATGATTACCTGAACCAGATATAATCTGTACTTTCAATCATTTTTTACTCAGTTGCAGAAATGGAAGAGTAGAATTAGCTGGTTGCATGATTATAACTGGTTCGTAGAATACGTGACGTATCGAATTCATATAGGGTAATAATGTCCCAGCGAAAAAATGTGCAATTAAATAGACAACCAAGTATGTGATACGAAAGGGCAAATTTGATCAAACTCAAGTCACGTGTCAAACAAAGAGTCCAGCATGTCGCCCGACGATGCCATATGTCATTTTTATAAATGAACTGCTTGAAAATTTTGCATTTAAAAAAGTGAAGTAAGTCCATGCACAACAAAGGAAATTTGAAATAATTTTTCATGCACTAAGGAGATATTGGATTAAACTCTTATTTAATTACCATAGTCAAGTATTGCAATTGCTAATTTAAATGAAATTGTATTAAGTGGGCATTGGCTTTGTTAGATTAGATAAGGGTGTATTAATTTTACGTATATTGCAATTAAATTCACTCAAACTTGTAATTAAATGTTGAGTTCTTAAGTACGTCTCAAATGCCCTAACTGGTGACCCATAAGTTTGAAATTTAAATCATTCAGTCTTTAAATATACTAAACTTAATCAAACCTCCAAAATCGACAGCATAAAGGCTATATTCCCCTCGGGAAATAATCTTTCTATTGTAATTTTTAAAAAAGAGATCCAAGTCTTTTTTCAAACCTTTTTACAGATATCCATGACGATATTAAAACAAATTTGAATGTGTAAGTAATAGGAAAATTGAATTTAAAATGAGTCAAATCGAATATCACATAATTTTGGAATATGTAAATACGAAGGAAATTGTTCAACGATATTGGATAATGTCTAATTTGCCAAATTTGCGGACTACGTTCATAATTAGATGTGAATGTGAGAGATCGGGTATTAGTAACTTGTGTCCCGAAACAAGGCACGTTAGACTTTGGCCAAACCTAAGATCATACATCAAAATGCCTATTACCCATTTGCAATGAGAATAAGGTAATTAATTGGGTGATATTTCGCGAGTTCCAAGGGAAGTACTTTGGCGCAATTGAAATTCTATTCATGCAAAGTATACTGTAAGATGCGGAGGAAAGGCATGTGTTCAACTGTGTTCGCTAAGTAAGTCCCATATCGATATTTATTTTAAAAATCTAAATTCTGAATGTTTCTTGAACGATTATTTATAGGCCATCGATTTTCACATCATAGTTAGAGCAGCTTTCAAATTTGAGGCGCCAGTTTATCGATAGAATGGCCTCAAAATACGTATTATAGCTGTCATTAGGGTTCCCCAATTCCCCCCGATTGGTCAAAATATACGGGAGCAACTCACGACTGCAAATTTGACAGTTATTTGAGACTAAAACTGCTCTCGGTCTAGCAGTGTTTTGGATTCAAAACGCCAGCAATATGAAAAGCAACATTTTTGCTTAGTTTATAAAATCGCTTTCCACCCCATTTTCCTCTCTGGATAAAGACTAGATGTAATCAAGCGATATCCAGTGACCAACGTAAGTAGAGGCAGAAAATAATCATCTTAGCACAAATATAGTACCTAAGAAGACGAATTGAAAGCGGAAAATTGAAGTTGATTTTGTGGTGCATATTTGCCCAATGATTTCCCTCTAAAGTACGTGAAATTCGAGCAAAATTAATAATTTACATTATCCACCAGCCTAAAAATGATGCTATTTGAACGTGAAAAGAAATTCAACACTTTATTTGGATTCACCGGACGGGTCTGAGAAATTTGCCGTTCGCGAAAACAGAAAATGTTCAGCACACAATTTTCAGATGCTTACAAGGAAATGTTGACCAATGTGTTGATAAAAACCGGAATGAAGAGTATTGGTAATGATTGGCCTTATGTGTGGTGGTTGTAAGATCAGACCCATTTGCCACACCTCGCAAAAGTCAAAAATGGATATCAGAGACATTTGTTGGAAGCTGTGGTAAGTGGAACTAATCGCCGTTCATTACTTCGAAACTTCAGTTATTCGACAGAATAAAGACCATTTTCTGGAATACTTCTCAGAGAATGTGTGAAATTAACTTGCCATTCTCAGGGACTTGACTGAGACTCCAATTATCACTAATGACAGTTATCTTGAACTAAAATGATTGAAAGTAGTGCTATTTTCTTGTCTACTGAATTTTTCTAAAATCAATCAATTTTTAATTGTTACAAACCACTGGTCCTTTTTTAATAATGTAATTATCGCATTTATTCCAAACATTCCGTAAATGGCATTGCAACTCATTCCCGTGTTTCATTAAAAGATCTATTAACCTAATAGAGACTACACTATTAAAATAACTTAGAACTACATCTGGCCTCATTAAAGAGCAAAATCCACAAAATAGCTTTAAATAAAAAATTCATCTCCTTTAAATTCCTATCTACTATTTGCTGTCCGTTTAAGATCTTGGCTATTTTAGGAAATTATGTACCGCGGGTCTTAATCATGTACATAAATCAACCGTTCAATGAGTTATAAACCACATGGACATGAATTCAATCCCGATAATTATATTTTTGAGTATCGGGCGGAGAAGCTGTCAACTCAAGCAAACCCAGCAAACAAACATCGTAAAGTCATTTTGGTCATACAGATCTAGTCTCCTACCACTTCCTGACACACTTCTACAAACTTTCCTACACTGCTACATGGTTCCATGAATTCTTATGCTTTCCATAAAATGAAAATATATAGTGTTTATTTGCAACTTCGTCAAGAATAATTTTTTTTCAAATGGCAGGATTTATGATATTTATCATTTGGCCCCGTCAAGGATAAATTTTTAAATAAATGATATTTAAATTATTCCTAATTGTTTACTCCAAGGAGCAATTATGTACCATAAAGGCCAACTCACTTGCTAACTCAAAAGGACTCCGTCGCATATTCCAGTCGATATTTTTGATTCCACATGATTGCATCATGCACAGTTGGCAGATTCTTCTGGCTTTATCACATTTTTCATCTTTTTGGTCGACGTAAGAATCCGTTAGGAATTCCTTAAACACTTCAGTAACCAGTGGAGTATTAATGGTACAGAAAAATGAATTCGGCTCGGATTTCAGAACCATTGGTATCTAGAAAGGGATAATTATCCTTATAAACCGTTCCAAATTGGCTATTCGATATAAACAACGTTAAAAGCCCTAATCTAGTATAACAAGAAGCTTTTTATGTCACAAAAACTCCAGTGTCGCAATATTAAAGGTAAATTTAAGTACATGCTAATTCGTATTTGTTTTAACACCTTTAAAAGGCTATTTTTATTCTTGTCAAAAGTGAAAATGACATTTAAACATTTACTTCGAAGTTAATCAATTTTAATTAGAAAAAAAAACAAATAGACATATCTTTGGATAAAAATTGTGTGCAAGCCATCGGGGTTATCGCTTTCTCAACCGTATTCCATTAATCTAGCTGCTGAAGTTCACATTTACTAGGTTTTATTCTTTACTTGCTCTTCGAATTAATTATAGTTAATAGCTTGCATTGAAACAAAGCAAGAAGTTCAACGAAAAAATTAGGTGAGATCAGGTAACTAAACATAAAAAATCAGGTGGGAGAAGTTTTGTTTAGGTTTGACTAATTTAAAAATCGTGCCTAGATACCAATGAAATTACTTCAGCAAGTTGCGAATAAATAAATCTGTAAACATGTTGCTTATTTTTACTCTACGCATCATTTTAATTGATAATAAAATACATTTCCAACATGTTTGATCAACTGCATTAATTAATTGGTCAAATTTCGTTCATTTATGCAAATGATTAATTTATTATTCATAGAAATAACTAGTTAACTTTATACTGCTTTATTCTTGAAAGTTTTGTTATAGTCAAATGAGAAGCGAAGATTTAAACAAAAAGGAAAAGCGCGAGAGAAGGTCAAGAGGGGGCATGAAAAGGGTAACGCATGTGTCGTACTAGTATATTATTTATCTTCTTAATCAAATACTAAAAACAGCATTTCGCCTATTTCTTTTGATGTAACGTTATCTCGAGGGTTTATGATCCTATTTATTAAATTGACAGACACGAATTTTCTATGGCCAAGATACTCACAGAAGGATGCTCCTTTATATTATCTCAGTAATGCAGTCTTCGATATCATTGATTTTATTGCTACTAGGTATGAATCTGCTTATCTTAAAAAATACCTGTTATATCAATACAATTTATATAAATTACATATATTATGAATTTTTCCCTATACAGCAACATGCGTGTTTGTATTTCAATATCAATCTGACTGTTTCTATTCCAGAAAGATCATTTAACATAAAAAAATATGAAATTGGGAGTATTAAAATTTATTATTCAACTAAACCTACATTGTTTGAGCATGGTTCGTTGATTGTCCGCTGAAATATCCGGGCTTCCATATTCTCAAAACTTCCAAGCATTCTCTTTTTATTCATTTCGTTCGAGAAGTTTCGCAGCACCGCTGTTGTTTGGCGGTCAGGATAAGGCTTCATTGTGAGGTAATATCTCTTAGGAAGAGGATGTCTATAAAGAAATAACTCATAAACCGAAATACCCCCAATACACCCTTGGTATAATTCCTTGCATGCAACTCATTTGGAATTGTTCTTTATTGAAGGACTGCTGCAGGTAAAAATTCTGTTGCAGAAATGTTTAAGGAATGAATTTATTGTTCTACCATTATGATACAGCCTTTTGACTAAGAGGATGTATTAATTACCGAATCCATTCATCAAAATTAATGTAAGATTCAGACGAAAACACTGTTAAATTTTATTAAATCACTACCTATTGGTAAATCTTGAAATTCCACCATTTGGCTATGAAGCGCAAGCAATTAATTTTCTGCTTAGAAATTCATCCAATTTTAGCAAACCCATACTCTTTGTCGATTTCTTCGCCTTGATGTTATTAAAGCTCGCGTGTACGTAAGTAATCGCATCTGTGTATTTTGAAGAAAATGGATGAAATGGAGATTGTCAAAAACAAGAAAAATGTTGAACTGGAATCTAAAGAAATCGACTCTCACTGTATTTAAAGTTCTAAAGATTTATCTGGAGATTAAATGGTTAAAGAGTCCACTTTTGAGGACATTAATAAATCAATTTCCTTAATTATGAGAAATGTTTCCAAAGAAGAATGGCTAACTTCTTCGACTCTTAGCAAGTTGATTTCAAGTGAAGAACCCCACTTAGGTCTTTTACACTAAAGTTCGTATTCAAGTGGCCCAACAGTCAATGTAGGCTCTACAATATCCTAGTGTAGAAACATGGATGCTTCTAAATAGGTGTTAGAGATTGTCATCTTGCTGTAAGATAGTCGAAAAATTATCATATGGTGGATGACTAGATGATTAGCCCAATTTCGGAGATTAGTCTTATGTTTCAGGCTATAAACCACAATAACTCCATCTACCTATTGTTGGTATTCATTCACATTGGATTGCAGAATACAGAGCAGAAGAAATAAAGTGAATTAAATGGTACATCAATTACATAAAAGAACTTGAAGGAATATAACTAACTAGTAAATTTTATTTTCCACTATTCCATAAAGATGTAAGTTTGTAATTCAGTGCAACGAATTAACTATCCTTTAAGTGCCAATACGAAGTGCTAAAGGGAATGTAGAGGTACCTGCAAAATGTAAGAATTTCCTTCTGAAGAGACGTTTTTAGGTCATACACTGGCGAGCCCTCAGTAGAAGATAAGATCATTGAGTTATCGCTTGAATCGTGCGACCAATCCTCGTAAGTTGGTGTTTCAACGTTTTCACTCAATCGAACTGAGACTCTCATATTCCATCGGGGATTCTAAAGTTTAAATTATAATTAACTCAACGTGATCCACCTTTGTTTTCATCAACTTTTAGGAAAAATGTATTAGGCGGTTTTACAAGTAAGTAGTGAGAGATTGTCATTCTGCACGTAAAAAGGTATATCTTCTTCAATGCCCAAGAAAATTGTCTTTCCAAGAAAACAATCATATTTAACAACTGATATGCCTGTTAGCAAAATTTCTAAGCAAAGTATCAAATAACTAGGCGTCCAGTGAAGGGAAAGACGAACCGTAATTAATATAATTAGTCAAGCATAAGTGACTGAGTGCAAATTTTCCACAAGAAATATATTGCCTCAGCTCAAACTACGCAAGAAGTTTTAGCATTCACTGTTCTTTTTTCCTACATACTACATACTACTTAAAACGTCATGTGTTTTGATGTGTGATTGCCCCACCATATTATCGAATGGATGGCTGAAATAGGCATAGATCTTTTCCTATAACAGTAACTGCAACGGTCACTGTCAGCGCTAAGAGCAACTGCCTTACTTTGGGAAAAAAATGGGCTATCTGTTAAATATCGAGAAATTGAGAAATCGTGCAAATTTTAGAGACAGGTTGTGTTCTACTCCTCTATACCTTCTTCCTTCCCTGGGTTAGTAGAATTGAAAAGGCTCGAAATAAGGACTCCCAATTACCTCAAATCAAGCATAGTTCAGAAAAAGCAAACGCATTCTCTTTTAGTCTTATGTTGTAGTTGTCGGTCGGGTGATAGAATTGAAAGAAAAATGTGATTCTTTCGGGCAATAAGAAAGTAGATATTTCGGATAATAGTTCCACAGACTACATTTTGTGAGTAAGAGATTAGCAATTTCTTACTCTTAAAAGGTAAAAAGAATAAAGCAATAATCATTGAGAGAGAGAGAGTGATTTGTTTGTTTATTTTTTTGCTTTCAAAATGTAAATAAAAGAAAACTTTTAATCTTTACTGCAACGAATTTTAAATTTAGTCAAGAGACTATGCAGAAAAATTCATTGAGCTCATTTATATTTTCAATTCGTAATACTGCTCGATAATTCATCAAATATACTTCAAATGTTCCTTATCATAGATAGCGAGAAAAATTCTGTAAAAAGAGCTTGTTTAAATCAGGCACTGCTGTTAATTGAAAGCAAAATAGAAACTCACCAGAGTAAATGACTTCTCTCTAGACGTCTCCGTGAAGCTGATGACAAATTCATTTTCAAATCTCTCCAGTCCATCAAATACGTCCGCGTCAATGTCCACCAGCGGTAACAACTGCCCCCATGGTTTTTCTAAAAGAAATAGAATATGGAACTTCTTATTTACCATTCAGACAAAATACTCTAACTTCATAATTCACTGAGATGGCATTACAGAATCCTTGTTAAGAATAAATTGCACGTCTCCTTCCCATAAAGGTTATTGGCCATAAATATTTCGAAATAATTTCACAAATTGAGGTTTATGATTTCTGTGGCATACTTACGAGGATCGGCGTGGACACATTGAAGGAGAGATTTATTTTATTTTCCCAAAATATTAGTTTAGCTAGCATTTATTTTATTTATTTATTTCAAATGGCAGGCGTTTTGATAACTAACATTAGCCATTTAGCTGACTTCGGGCTTCACAGGGGGAAGGTTCATCAAAGTAGCAGAAAGTCGAGGTGTGGGGAACAGAAGAGCGTTTCACAGATGCAAAAGAGATAGACAGACACAAAGGTAGAGAAAAAGTAAAGGTGAGTACTGTGAAAGTGCTGGTGATGGTAGTTTGAAGTGAGTAGTCAACTGCCGGTTTATAGACTTTTTGCCGTATGAGTATATGCTGCACAGGGTGCACCATGTTAAGCTAACATTATATCCTTCAAAACTGGGGTGTGCGATTTCTCCTGCCATTCGAAGCAGCACAAATTTCAACCAAACATTATAAAAAAAGAATCTAATTTGCAGATTGTGCCACATGATGGCATTGGTGAAGGCTTAATTGTAAAATAAATTGTAATATTATTTTACCTGCTCTATTTAACACGGCCTTGGAAATTTCAATCAGACAGCTGTCCGTTTGTTGTCCATTTAACTCTGCTCACCGTATTGGTCAAATTCACAGTGGGTCTAAACTGGGCAATTACTAGAAATCTCAGAAGATGTTATGAGTTTTCAATTGATAGGTATATATCTATAAAATAATGTAAACAATGGATCTTTTCTATTTATGCACCTTTTATAATATAAAAATTTTAGTCAGTGAAGGCAGTATCAGAAAATCGCAATTTTGTTGTGTCAAACAATGAGTAGAACCACTCTGTTATCACATAGACGAAGTCAACTGGCTAGTGGAAGGATAAGACGTCGACTTAGTAGGTGCATCTCTCTTTAGTTATCCCAGAATTTATTTGAAAGTGTAATCTAGTGCAGCTCGTTATCATAAGGATACATACATAATTGAAAAATAATTATTTTGTAAGAGAAAATGAATATTTATATCCATATTACGATTTCTGGCCATTTTCAAACTTTTTTTAACATGACAAGGTCTATTTTGGTCTGAATAAAATGGAAGGAATAATGTATTAATGATCATACTCCATTGAGTTTCAAATATTCGACGTGGATCTCTAACACAATCCCGGAATGATAGAAGGCGTTCTGAATCGGCACAAAGTGCTCATTTAACTAAATCAGACTCTTTTAAATCCCTTATTATATTTTTAATTGATTATTTAAACACTAAATGTCTACCTTTCTTTTCTCTATATTCATCGGATGATTTCTGATTACTCCCTATAAAAGAGGTCCGCCACTTTCTTGACGTCAGACTATCAATATAGCTTAGACCGGTATGGATCAATATGTTCCATGCCTTTTCTTATACTGTCCTTGGCATATTCGTCCAATTAAATCATGATCACCATTCCATGATTTCTCTTTGAATTTGTATCTATACAAGTATATAGGTTTTTTGATAAGAAAAAATATACACTAATTCTGCCGCTGAGAATGCTCCTTCAGAGGAATCATTTAAATTTTCACTGTACGCTGGCTTAAAATAAATTATTTTGTATCATTCATCTGGGGAATGGCATGATTACTGAACCCTTTTTTGAAATGTCCCCTTATTAAAATAGCTTTAAAAAATGAGGAAGTACTTCCTGATTCCAGATAACTTGATAACTTTTAAGTTAAACAAATTTGGGTGAAAAATCACGTTTGAATTATTAAAGCATACTAAAGTTGAGGCGGTTCTGTGATGTACATACCCTCAAATTCTAAGAAATAGAATTTTGGGTCTAAAATATTTGGTATAGATGGTACTACATTGATCTACTCTTGCAAATAACGAATAATATTGAAAATAAATCTATTTCCCTATACCGGTCTATACTGCTTCAAAACATTACCCTCTTGCACAGATAATTCACTACTCTTTAAATGCTAAGATAAATTACCGATAATCTCTATGAGGTTTCTATGAAAGCAATGTATATTATGAAATTAGATGGCTCATTTTTCACCTTATAGCTTTCTTACTGATTGTTAAAAATGGCACACTTTGGATGAAAATTTTCTGCTTATTTCTCTTAAAGTCGTTGGATTTGGGGTGTTTTTAGAACAAAAACTGATTATCCCCCCCAAAAAACTGAAGAAATGCATAAACGGAAAGTCATGTTGATTAATTAGATAATTTAACAAATAGGCACTAAAGTGACGCGCTTTGCGCATGGCTTCAATTGCACCATTTCACACCGATCACAGACTCCCACTTAGATAGAAGTAGCACAAATGTTTATCTGAAAGGTCTCCATTTTGGCCCATTTCCCCCCCCCCCCCCCCTGTGTTATTTGTGGGGGAAAAAGCAGATTTTTAAGCAATGACGTGCCTGA
>UZAE01000137.1:0-34828 GCA_900617975.1 Rodentolepis nana | reverse complement strand
ACAGATTGGAAACATACACTCAACCGCCATGCCCCCTATGAAACCTACAGGAGGAAATGAAGAAGACCCACCAGATTCGGTGTCTAGCTCTTAAGACATCAACGGAAAGCCAGAGATACTGGGAAGCAAGAAGACGGCTAGTGAACTGGTATTAATTAACCGCTATAAATGTTCGCCCCTCCCATTGGATGAAGCTGAAGTCAAAGTTTAAGAGCTAATGATAAATATCACATAGCCTGCTTTTTGAAATAATAATAATAATATTTTTAACCTACATTTATTCAATCTGCTATTCCTGCTGCATACATCGGACCATTCTTGACTTCAAATAAACTATTTTCGCCTTTTTGTTTTCTATTCGAGCATTTCTGGCCTCCTGTGATGCGCTGGAGGCTCGTATCTCGGAGCGGTCAATCTAATAGCAAATGCATCCATTTCTGGACCAATTTTCGCTCCCATAATCGTCATCATCTTCAATATCGGTATAAATCCCTCATAAAAGATGCATAGCAATAAATGTTTATATATATATATATATATATAGATAGATAGATAGAAAAATAGAAAGATAGATAGATAGATATAACGGTACAAAAGGACTTACTAAGAAATAACGATTCAGGAAGTCGGAGAACACATTATTATGTCTTTTGTTCGCTTAGTTGCTGCCCAACCAATTTAGATTCCTGCTCAGCATAATACTCATATCTTCGAAAATAATTTGAATTTTCCAGGTTTTATGGAGCTGATTCCTTATTACGGCCTCTTAGGGTGATATATTAACTCTTTCGCCATATCACCGCCTACACCCGGTTATAGAATACATCTTTCTTTCACTCTGACGCCGATAAATTTCTATCTTCTTGTACTTGCTTGGCTTAAATAAATGCCATTTTAGTAAAAAAGGCTTTCGATTTTTTTCGATCCAACATATTCAAAAATTCCCGTTCCACTAAAACCAAAGACGATAGATACACCATCAATAATAGTAAATAGAATTTCAATGCACATGCATTCAATAAAATGGGTCTATCTATTTTTTTCTTGTTATGATTCACTTTGTGAACATGAAACTCCCCTTAGAGATGCAAATATGATACTTGTCTCATACTCAGAATAAAATGGCTTTCGAATTTCCATATGTTCATTACTACTACTACAAAACCTACGATTTAAAATTTCTCTGCGCAACGATATAAAAATCAAAAAGAAAATATTTTCCCAGATTTTCCAATGATAGACAATCATTTTAAGCGTGCCACCTGATATAACCCAAAGTGAACTCTCTTTTTCCGATAAGTATGATAATGCAGAAATGGAAATAAGATTTTAGTAAATTATTTATTTGGAGAATTTACAAAATATTGTTAATTTATGACAACTGTTCTATTTTGGTATTTAACTTAAGGATTAAGTAACAAGTGTCTTGAATTTGCATTATTAGAGGAGTTATGAAATCTGTTATTAAAATAATGGGATGCCTCTACTAAAGTCATTTCTTCATTTTGGCATCATATTTGAATACTACTGCAATCTACGCCTGACCCATCGTGACTTTAATTGTTTCCTTTAAAATTTCCATATTAAATATTAGATTACTATATGCGAGACTTGGTCTATTTACCAAACAATATATGCCTAAGCATTTTTATTAAAGTAAGCAAACAACGGAACAAAATTGGTATTTAGAATAATTGTCTATTTTACACCACCTTTTTAAAGTCCTATCGCTTTAAATTACTCCTTAAGATTAATGATCGACAGGTTTTATGGAGCCGATTCCTTATTACGGCCTCTCAGTGTGACAAATTAAGGCTTCCGACATATCACCGCCTACACCCGGTTGTAGAATACATCTTTCTTTCACTCTGAAGCCGATAAATGTCCATCATCTTGTACTTGCTTGGTTTAAATAAATGCCATTTTAGTAAAAAAGGCTTTCGATTTTTCCGGTTCAACGTATTCAAAAATTCTCGTTATACTAAAACCAAAGATGATGGTTACACCATCAATTATAGTGAAAGAATTTCAATGCACACACATTCAATGAAATGGACCTATCTACTTTTTTCTTGTTATGATTCACTTTGTGAACCATGAAACCGTTAGAGATGTAAATATGATACTTGTCTCAAAGTCAGAAAAAATTGGACTTTCGAATTTCCATATATTCATTACTATGACTATTACGACTAAACCCAACCCCTACCAGTTATATAACTAACGAGTACAATTAAGCCTTCAGCTCTGTCTCTTAAATTCTCTTCAATTATCATTTAATGAATCGCAATTTCTCACGCTATGCACTCATTGTGAGTAATTAATCCTTCAATCAATCACGGGTCGATGGACAAAAATAAAAGGAAGTAATTGTTGGAGTAGATATAGATGGCTAGGGACTGAGTTTTGAAACTTTCCAAATTTGAATAAAACGATGAATTCAAGGATCTACTCTTAAAATGCAGTCTTGCTAATCTTAATCAGCATATTTTAATGAGGTAAAAAAGTTAATTCGAATGTTCGACTCACCACTGCTTGTTGTCACCATCTCCGGCGCTTCTGCAAAATTCAAAATCGCAATGTTCAAACACTTTAAGCAATGTGATAATATTCAACTCTAACTTTAAGTGAGAATCAATTTGTCTATCACGCATAGACACATTTTTCACGGATCTCTATTTCAAAGAAAGCAGTAAACAGGCAGTTGTTTGTTACTATTTATAGTAATTTCCATTTGATTACTTCTCACTACTTTCACAGAAATCAGTAAACTTCTACAAAACAGAATATACCAATCCAAGTCACCACTTAGCATTTTGGAAGTAAACCCGTAGGTTTCGATTTTCTCTGCCAATCTTCAATCGCGTTTCGCCAACGTGTACATACGAAGACCCCACATCCTTTGGGACATGGCGAGTGAGTAATTCGCCAAAAGCCAACTGGCATTACTCAACTCATGTCTTCGGTTCTCTTTTCTAGTTACGTGGCTTTTAACATTTTTTAACAATTCTTCACTAGACATTTATGCCAGACATATATGAGCTATATTGAATTATCTGTGTCTTTCGACTCAACCCGTAACTGAGATGGAATGTGTTGCTTAAATTCAACCAAACCCAACCAATCAACAGGTTTCGAGCTCTGTTCATAGATGTTGATATATTTATCTTAGTCGTTTTATAAGATAATCTTTGACTCAACACTCCTGCCACTGCCACTTAGAATGCTAATCAAATACGAAAAAGACATTTTGAGCGTTTATTGTTTGCACATCTAATTTGTAAGATTCCAACTATGTCATCACTAGTGTTGTTGACGAGCAGAAATGCCTTTTACTATTGAAAAGACAGTTTTATATTCCTTGGACAGTTTACACTTTACAAATGTAGGAGATATCTCATTAGTTGGTTAAGGTGAGCAATATTACATGTAGTTTTTGACTTGAAAATAACAGTATTTCGTTGGCAATTTTCTGAACTATTTTGGTGGTTAAAATCAGAATCTGGTTTGCAAATCAAAATTAATTTTATAATTCAACAAAAATTGAAAGTTGATGAAAAAGACATTCAATAAAATCTAACACCATCCAGACAATAGTGGCTACAGATCTTTAAGCTTTGCACTTAAAATGATACCTTGATTTTATTTATCAGTTCAATTTCATTTGGAATTTTGATTATAATTTTCAATATTTACTCTATTTTAGATCGCCTCTATTTGTATTCATTCCGATTTAGACAAACAAATTATCTTGCTCTTTAGATGAATTATTTTGGTGATTTAGAAGTTCTAATTTGACTAATTATTTCATTCAACTTTTTGAACCTCCCACAATCTCTAATGGATTAAAAACTGAATTGAAATATGAAATATAAAAAAAATTTGTTTCTAATATGTATGCAATTACTATGAGCTCTTGAAACTCTTTTAATTTTTTTCGAAAACCTTGTGGCGGATTGCTACCTTAGTAAAGCCTGACTGACTCTAGAATCTCAATGGCAAATTCTCCTACATCTAGCTAGACTCCCAGAACCAGCTAAGCTATAGCCCAGCTATGAAGAAAACAGACGCGTAGCACGGAGCACGTTTATTCGGTACGGGTATTGCGGATAAAGTGTGTACACGCAGGGAGCTACTCATGATCAGGATGGGGGATTAGGTTAAACAGAGGTTAATGATTGGTCACTGTTTGTACGGTCGCTGCACCCAGAGTTCTACGGCCGCACCTCCCAATCCTGACGAGCAGACATGCGGGCATACGATGACGCACAGAGCGATAACGTGTCCCACAACCTAAAGCGACTAATTTTTCAGACTATTTATTGACCTTAAAAATGGAAATTTAATTGAAATATTGAGTGCAAAGTAAACATGTTTCATTAGTGATGATCATTTACATAATCAGAGAACACACTTTGGCAATTTGCACATTTCTTATCACACGAAGTGTTTCGACCTTGGTATACGCGCTAAAATAATGCTTATATTTAGAATTATCAATTAAAATTGCAATAATCTTTTCAAAAAGAGATATAAAAAGCTGTGAGGATTGCTTAACGATATTCCAAAACAAATGATCGCCTCTCTGCTAGTACTTGCGTGCCTTCAACCATATGTCTCCTTCGGGAACGTGAAATTCAATCCGACCGATGCAATTTGTTCAAGACTTTTCACAACACTGAGCAATGAATCAGAGCCTTTGTTAATTCGGACGGGTGGGCTGGATGTACGTTTTGAATTTTTCAAATGATACTTAATTGTTTGGTTTTCAGTCTATGTATGGCATTTTGGATGATAGTAAAGAAAAAATAACTATTAAAAATAATGCATGCGAAATGGATAAGCGACAGAAATGGAGGCCCTGCTATACAATAGACGGTAAATAAGCAAATTAATACAGCGCAATTATAAAGGATATGCCTTTATTTCAATGAAAGAAGGGCCAAACATAGACCAATTGGAAGTCTTTGGAGTGCAATATAGATGTGTATTCAATTTCTTGCCAAAATGTATTTACAAGCCTATGAAAGAGGGTATGTCGACTAAATTACTAAATTTTGACAAAAAGAAAGTCATATATATATATATATATATTTCGTTATTAAAAAATTTTGTCCCTTATATATTTTCTAACTCTCCCAAATGTTTATAGGATCTGTTATACTGGATGCTTCTTATCCGTTCGTTAGATTGGCGAAAGGAAGCGATTCGATCAACGTTAAATTTAAGTTTAAGGGCATTCATAATCCCCATCTTGTAAGTTAATAGTCAAACTGATTGATAGGCATGTAGTGCAATTTAGTTTAAATTAACCTAAAAATTAATGGTCAAAATACCCTATCGTTATTTTATAATTTGTCCATTAGACGAAAGCAACATTTGAAGATTAACTTATTTCTATTCCTATTGCTCATTTCTCT
Organism: Rodentolepis nana; assembly: GCA_900617975.1. NCBI lineage: Eukaryota > Metazoa > Platyhelminthes > Cestoda > Cyclophyllidea > Hymenolepididae > Rodentolepis > Rodentolepis nana. Next base: position 29,408 of record UZAE01000137.1, on the reverse strand, counting down.
TATAATCTCTCCTTGAGTTTCATAAAACATTTTTCTTCCAGATTGCCTTGGAGAAAGGTAGGCGTTTACTTTGCGAATGGACTGGTACCAAACCAGATTATCTAAGCGACAGGAATTGTAGTAAGTGGAGATGGAATTATTAATTTTATATATCTTGACGTATTAACTTAAATTATTTTCTTATTCAAAGCCAACCTGAAAGTGAACGCACAGCAAGGAACTCTAGAGTACACGCACAAATACAACCGAGTTGGCGATGAAGAAATGACAACTTTGACGTTTTCTACTAGTTCATCAATCGTTGGCGTTACTATCGATTGGACAAAAAATGGCATGACAATTGTTTGAAATATATTCTCTTTATTTAACATGCGTTCTTAAAACAAGGTGTACGTTGCATTTAGGCATTTCCCCTGATGAAGTGAAATGTTCAAGTGAGTTTCATTCACTTAATTTTCTTGCCAATTTGCTTTGGAATTCTAATATATTCGTACTTTTCATATAAACAAAAAATACGACGTTTAATTTGTCTAAATTAATGACGCATATTTTGTGATAACATATGGACGGAATCTTCCTTGCACGATAGTGAGAGGTTTTACATATTTGTTAAAATATAACTAAAAAGTTCTGTTTGTAAAATGAAAATAAATTTCACAATCGGTTATATCAATTGATGCTCTTGAAGGTGAAAGACAGTTTCATTCTGTCAAATATACTCCTACTTTTATTCAGAAATCTTATTTATTCGTCATTTTATTTACTAAGAGAGAACTTAGAACATCCATTTACCAGCCTAATTTACGATTTTCAAACTTCAAAAATTGGCATTTAGAAGATATCTTCGTTAGTAAAAAATACCTTATACGATGCACTTAAATCGATTTTATGCTGTTAATAACAGCAAACCACTTTCATGTGCCATAAATTTAAATCCGTTGATTTTGTGCAAATTAAATTGCATTGTAATTATTAATTAAAATTTGAATAAAACAATAAAGAACCAAAATGCTGTATTGAAACTTAGACAAAAAAATACCAGCGACATTTTCAAAACTAAATTCCATAAAAACGAAATTATGATTGATTTATCTTCAAATGAGTTGAAAGTAGCTACTAACAAAACAGGTCGTCCACATATTTATCAGTTGTGTGAACACGACGATTTTGACACTTGTAGAGATGACGACAGAAACGACAACAAGCTGTGATTAGTCAGAAGTTGAATTAATACTTTTACCAATATTCAAAATATCAGTTATGTTGTTTTAAGACTATATATTAAGATTTTTCTAAGCATTCTGAATAAATTTAGTGCTCATAATACGTACTCATGGTTTCAAACCTGTTTTCTTTGAGGCCTGATCTTACTACAGCAGGTATGTGCTATTGCCCAAGACAACTTCAATAAAGCATAAATTATTTCAAAATATCCATTTTAGCGTTTACCATAGTGGAAAAAAAATTGGGTTTAATAATTTTAAGTTAAGGACCAAGTTTCTGGAGACATTCACTCACATGCAATTATGCAAAACGAACTTGCAATCGATTACCTATGAATTCCCTCCACGCCTGACCAAGCACCAATTTTGATTAAATTCTCAAACCAAATGAACTTCGTACCATTACCAAAGTTCATCTTTCAATCACTTCAAATGAATTTCATTGAAAGATGAATTGTGACTCTAGTCTTGTGTAAAGTTTTTTAGTTGAAACCTAAGCAGAATATTTACCAACGGAAAGCGTTGAGCCAGTCTCATCTAAAACATGTCTCTAAACAGACTCACCGATGTAGCTCAGCTAAACCGTTTCACTGTGTAAATTCATAATCACCTTTTTATCTAACCTCGTTATATCACCGTCTAATTTCCACACGAATATACTTCTTGTGCTCATTTGTAACTAATAATGCTTTGCCGAAATATAGCGAAAATTGGGTAATTCACTATTTATGATAATGTGGACAGTAGAAATTTATTGGTTGGTGGAGACTTTGTAAATAAAATATGTGGAGCTCTCTGTACCATCAACGTGGTCCCAAGCTCCACATGATTAAAGCTGTCTGAACAGCCTTTCACTTACATTGCAGGCAACGTCATTGGTCGCCTTATTTTAAAGTTCGACTTTAATTATTTCAAATTCTGGGCCTTAGAGTTGCGTGTAAAACAATGGTTGCGTTCTTTAATGTGCCATTTGAAGCAACAATATCATCCGTATGTGTGTACTTAGTAAAGCTGCAAAATCGAAAGTTTGAAAATTCGATTTATTTGCAGATGTGTAATGAGGTAGGTGGTAGATGTCTCCTTACCACCGCCTTGAAATGAACAGTTCTAAATTTACAATTGCAGTTCATTTATTCTCGGAGTAATTGCACTAAATGAGTATGTGAAGTTTATTCAAACTAACTTCTTTACTCCAATGCGAATTCACAGCACTCAAAAGCCCCATCCCCACTGTGTGCATTTTATAAGAAACTTTACAATAGCAATTTATTTTGCCGTTTCTTCGTTAAACAGGTTTTTAGGCAAATTTAAGACGTTTCAATTACATTTCATTCTTTTACTTGGCACAACCAAGATTCCATCCAATATTTTCATAATTTCATTCCTAAAATCGAAATAATCATTGAATTATCCGCCAGTGTTTTCGATAAAATGTAAATGATCATCCACTTATGAGTTGAAAATTGCTACATGCTTGAACAAGAAATTTCTGACTTTTGTAGAGATGGTGACAGAAACGACAACAAGCTCTGGTGAGTCAGAAGTTGAATTTAATATCAATGAAAAGGATTAAACCAAATTATTTCCTTCAGCAATAATATTGAATTTCAGTATTTTAAAAGTACAGAAAAATTGCCTATAATTGTAACCTATACGAAATTTTAATATTGAATGGAATATTTATTACATGCGGATACGAAATATACGGTAAATTAAGAGATCTATCAAACTTAAATAAAAAAATTAAATTTGACAAAATTTCATAGCATTATCTTTTGACTAATGCGTTTGCCACAAATTAACTGTTCGAAATTTTATTTTGTAATTGTCACAACTCAAATACTCAGCAATGTTTTCTTCATTTGATTCCATAACATTGAAATTATGATTAGTTAGTCTGCAAGTGTGTTCGAATAAAAGCAAATGATCATACACTTTTGAGTTGAAAGTGGTTACTGACAAAACAGATCGTCCACGTAACTAGGACATGCTTAAACATGAAATTTCTGACTTTTGTAGAGGTGACGACAGAAACAACAACAAGCAGTGGTGAGTTAGAAGTTAATTTAATACTTTTCCCGATTTTCAACATATCGGTTTTTTGTAGTAAGACTATTGTGTTAAGATGTTTTTTGGGCATTCTGCATTTATTTTCAGCGAATAAATTGAGAATGATTGAAGAGCAAATGGATTTTTGTACATGATCATGGCGTTCCAAGCACATTTAATATACGTTCAAGTCCCAACTTTGAACTAAAATTTGTTATGATTATAAAATGCATTCACATAACCAAACGAAGGTTGAATGTGACAATTCTGTCACTTTTAAAACTGATAACAACAAGCAGTGGTGAGTCAGAATTAGATTAATTCATGCGTTCCCATAACCAAACGAAGGTTGAATATTTAAATTCTGTCGTTTTTAAAACTGATATCAACATGCAGTGGTGAGACAGAATTAGAATTGATCTCACTACACAATCAGACACATCGGTTTAAAATAGTATCATCGAAGTATTAAAATGGTTCTTGTAAGATATTGTAAATTAATTTAATGCTCATGGTATAAGCATCTAAATTTTTAAAAAATTTTCTTTCTTATGGTTTTTTCTCTAGATGCCTCCTTAATATTGAGTTGCATAGGTCATATCATTGTTTATTCAAAGCAGAACTCTAAATAGTTTTTGTTTCAATTTGTCTAAAATTGGGCTCACATTCTATTTACATTACAAATAGGTTTTAAAAGTGGATCATTTTTTTCAAGTAAGTTTTCGGTATGCAAAGCATTTTAATTAACGATACATCGTTTCAAATATTTAATTGGCCTAATATTTACATTTATTCAGTTCTTTTTGGAATTGCATTGTGGATTACGGAATAATGTGACCTGATTCCCGTTGGTAACAGCAACTATACAATTCTTTCGAAACGAGAATTGCATTGGCTTACAAATAATTGCTTCATTATCAAACCAATAGTAAAAGGAACTATAATATTTATTTATTTATCTATATCAAATGGTAGGCGTTTTATTAGCCCTGTAGTTGACTTCAGGCTTTACAGAGGGAAAGAACATCAATATAAAAATATTCGAGATTGAGGGGGAACGGAAGTGTTTCAAAATGGAAGATAGAAAAGATAGAACAATGGTGAGGTGAATACTGTGGAAGTAGTCGAATATGACATATAATGGAGTGGTGGTAGTTTGAATTCTGAAGTCCATTTCCGATTTATAGACTTTTTGCAGTAAGAATATACGTTGCCCAGGGTGCACCACGTAAAAGTAAGACTATCGCACATTCCACAAGAACTTAAATATGGGAAACTGTAATGTGCTTTGCATGGTTAAAAAACTTTTTCATAAGTGGGATTTTGTGTCTATTGAAACCAAGGACAACTTCAATTTAAGCCAAATGGTAGTTGGCGAATTAACGTTAATTGCATTAATCTTCAACTGGGCATTAAAATTCTCTAATAATGAAGACCTAATGCACTCAGATAATTGTTGTTTAAGCTTCTATTTAGGTGAAACCAGAGAATACAATTTGCGAAGGAAACTCTGCTTTTGTAGTTGCTTTTTGCAAATTGAAAGGTAGGGAAAAGAACATCTGGGACAAGTGAGCTTTACCCAACAATTTGTGAAGCCTTTCATCAATCAGTAGGAGAGGTCTTGCGCATTGGAATTAACACCGAGCCGGATGTCTATATTATTTCATCCCTCCCTCAACTCCGATGCCATATTCGAAAGTGCCATCGATTTGCACATCCAGCGCCAGAGATTGTTCATAGCAATCTATGCTTTGGTGAAGGCATTCGAAATGCAGCATTACTGTCAAAAATCATTAAATACTTATAATAGGAAAGCCGAATTACAGATTATTCGTTTTCGAATAGTTAATACAGTTAGTCCCCATTCGGTCTCTTCGGAAGGACAAAAATCGATAATCGTTAGTTGGCCGACGCCACTTGAACAAGTACGGCAGGCCAAAATCTATAAAGATCAGTATGCTATTCACGCACAGCTATGAATTTGAAAATAAGAATTCGTAATGACCTTTTATGGATTGGAAATGAATGCCTAATTTTGAAAATCTATGGAATACCTCTTACCTAATTTTGGTAAACTGTTTCAAATAAATATATATTATATAATACGATATCAGTAGTGGCCAAATGATTGCGGTATTTTCTTGTAATTCTCAAATTAGTGTCATACATTTATGACAAAATTACAAACCACTTGATAGACGAGCTAATTCCTCTTTGTCAATTAAACAGTCTCCGCAACCAATGCAGGTAACGCTTATCTACCCCATTCAGATAAGGTTACCTAATCTTTTTACACATTCTCCTTATTGATTGGGAAGTTTGGCTGTTATTTACTTATCTAAGTGTTTGCTATAAAATTGACCTGAAAATGCGAAGATACCTATGCAGACACACTAGCAGCATTTATAAATTTCGTCACTCATATCATTTCATGGGAAAGGTTTTTTGAAATTCACATTTTAAAGTAAAATAAATCATATGCTATAGAATTTTAATTATTGTTGCTCATTTATGAGAAAACGTATCAGTTGTTCATTCCGACATTTGAATGCGCAAAATGGCTCAAGTATTATAAACGACCAGAAAATGCAACCATAAATTTTATCTCGAATATCATTTTTGAGTATAACATAAATTGAAATTCACATCTGAATATGAAATTTTGATTCTGATTGAAAATAAAATTACATCAAGAGCTTCAGTTTTTTTCAATATTATTGCTCTTTTATGAGAAATTTCCCTCTCACCTAATTAGGACGACTACAGAATAGACCAAGACATCTGAAAACGTAATGTGGTCTAATACAGAAATCCATAGAATTGAAGAAAGAATTACAAATCGATGACAAACTAAAGAGTTTCTCTCTACCCATGAACCCATTAGCAGACACTGATGTAGAGTGTTGCACCCAACTGCTTGACTTCTTCAATGAAATCAAATACCCCACCAAAATAAATGTGCTCACTGGCCCTTGAGACAATAAAGGTCAACTATCCTGGAGATCAATGGCTTCAAGTCTTCACTGATGGGTCATACATAGAAAACCAAGCAAACATTGGTGCAGTTGTCTTTTCTGAACTCTTCTCTTTCTACGCAGCAGTGGGACACAATAGATTCACTTTTGAAGGAGAAATAGAGACCATTTGGATAGCACTATGCCAATTATGTTGACTTGATACGAAATTCACCAAAGCGGTGATACTTTCGAACTCACAGTCAGCAATAAACTCAATTGGAAACAGATTGCCACCCAAAACAGCTGAGCTAAAGGAATGTAGAAATTACTATGTGTTTCCGAGAGAGAAAAACAAAACAGTGGTCCTACAATGGATTCCTGGTCACTGCGGCATTAAGGGCAATGAGCTTGATGACACACTTGCTAAGAAGGGGACAACGATTTTGTAATGCATGGACCGGCCGATGTCTTTCCACGCAATGAAAGCCTTAATCAGGAGAGAATTCAAGACCTCAAGGTGCAACGAACTTAAAGCTCGAACAAAGGAGAAACAGTGGACAGTGTCACTCTCCGACATACCCAACTGGCCAAGAATCGAAGCCGTTGCTGAGTTTAGACTATGTACCGGACACGATTGCTTGGCAAAACGCCTTCAGGGATTAGGAGTGCACACCCAACCCACATGCCCCCTATGTAAATTACCGAAGGAAATGAGAAGACCAACCTGATTCAGTGTCAAGCACTAAAGACAACGACGGAAAGCCAGAGATACTGGGAAACAAGAAGACCGCTAATTAACTGCTATTACTTAAGTGCTATAATTGTACCCCCCACATTTGGGGAAGCTGAAATCAAAGTTTAAGGACCAATGATGAATATCACAAAGCCTGCCATTTGAAATGATAATAATTTCATATTTTTTTACTTTCCCAGATAACACAAAATTCGGCTTTTTGTGCATTCAAAGTCACAGATCTGTAGTAGGATAAAATTCAAAAGTTTGGTAAAATTTGCCATGGTGAAAAATAATTTTGGAAAAAAATATTAAAAATTTTTGGGCCTAATTGGAGAATAGTATTTAAAAAAGGTAAACACTGCATTATGAATTCGCGGCTTGTGAGCAGACCAAATGGATGATTTTGTTCGACTTGAGGGAAATATGAACAATACGGAGAATTGAACGAGTTGGAAGCACAACATAGTTCAAGTAATTTAGAGATCTTACAATCTGAAGTCGCCTTGGCTAACATGAAATCAACTATCATTAATATCGTCACAGATATTATCTCTTGTCAAAGGTTTCATTGCATTCCATATTTGAACGTAAATTATGGTTTACGCGTTGAAAAATCGTTGCTTGTATATTCGTCAAATCGTGAATGATTCGGCGGTGTGAAGCAACTTGGTAATGAAAATTTTTTAACACAAGTAAAGAAATATATTTGCAAGTGCTCTATAAATTCTTAATTTTATGGGAATCTGAAATTGTCAATCATCAGGACTATATTACTGCAAGGATAAATCCGAATTGATTGCCATATGGATTGAAAGAAGTATTGAAACAGGCCTTTTGTTTCAAATTCAAAATAAAGGTTTTGATGGTAACAAATACAGCTTTTCATTTGTGGTTTATGTGTAATAAAAATGTATCCCAATTGAAGTTAACCTCAGTTTTCTATTCAACTACCAATTTACAAATTAAGGAAAACATTATTTTGGAATTAGTTCATGAGTTGAGGTAGTCAGTCAAATGCAGCCAACGTACCAAACTTGCTATTGAGAAATGACCACAATTTCGAATTCAGTAATCAATTGCTTAAATTTCGTCAAGATTATTAACTTAACAATCGCTGTCGACTGAACTTAGCATAGTTTGGTTCTACCGAATGATGTGTAGGTTGTGTGCTTATTTGGCTGCATTGCTTCACCTCGTTTCGGGTGGAGAAACAAGTACTTCACTTTTGTTATAGCTTGCACAATTCTCGGGAAATATGATACTACTGTTTTTGAAGTAGTAATATTTATGATTATGCATTTCTCTGTCTGCAGTAAATAGTTACCGCTAAATTGAAATACAAGTGGAGCTAATTGAGAAATAGATGAATGCTGATAGTGTAAGTTGTAAAGCAAATGTGTCACTAAATATTTCAATTTGACTGTTTACGCTGATGTTTAGCAACATCTTTTGAAGTCTTTCATTTGAATTTCAAATTTAAATTAATTTGGGCATAGTATAGCAGACTGCTACACTAGTAAAGCCTTGACCGACTCAGAAATCTTTGTCAGTATCTCCTATATCTGGCTAGACCCCTTGAATTAACTAGGCCTCAGCAAAGCTAGGTAGGAAAGAGACGTATTACACAGAAACCCGTTTATTGCCAATTACCAAATCGGCAAAGGCCAATGGTTGTCAAATAAATCTAACATAACTTGAGTGAACATTAATAGTTAAATAGCAGAGCTGACCTCTACGTGTACGGCGACACACTCCAAATCCTGTGTTTCTTAAAAAAAAGCTTTTTTCGCAATAAATTTGGTAAATATTATTGATTTGGAACTTATTACGATAGGCTGAGTTATAGTAAAATGAATTCGCACTGACCAACTTACTAAAAATATTCCATAATGGTTTAGCAAATGACAATTCTATTCTATGCTTCTGTCTAGATAGAATATCGGTAGCATCATCTACCACTTTTCCCAATTACTCGGCCTTGTGCGCAAATTGGTGATCAGTTCAGTATTAATTCAATTATATGTGCATAAAAATGGTGACGCCTGTAGAGGTGTACACTGTGTTTAAATTATTTCAAAAAGGGGGTCACAATTCTACAAAAGTAGATATCCTTTCCCCAATTGCACAGCGTATAGAGCTGCTGTCACTAACGAATACAATAGTGTGGAGCACACGAACAAAGTAGTCTCACCCGCATTCAGGCAGATTTGAAGGTGCGGCGTACACCATCCAACTAACATGGTTTATAAAACCCAACATATTAATACAATGACTAAGCTACTTGTCAGGGCGAGCGCACCCACGTACGCCCAACAACCCACATCCCAACTAAACGAGTTCCGTGAGATACCTCTGTCTCCTCAATAGCTTATAGAGGAGTTTTACTCCACATAAGGGAATCTGCCATAGATATTTCTCTGCATGGTCAAGGCTTATTATTTTTAGCAATCCACCACAAAAGCAGCAATGTTTTGAAGCTTTTAGCAGAAAACAAGTTTTTGAACAATAGCCCGTCAAAAATATACGAAAATCTTTCGCTTCAAAATTAAATCTAATTTATTATTATTGAGCATGTGTGGGTTGGAAAAATGGAAATATGGACAAAATAATAAAATGCTTCACATGCTGCAAAAGGTAAGTTTTAGAATGCTATTTATTAAAATTGTTTAAGGCAATGAAATTTTCTTCATGTGGGGCAGGATTGTCCTTATAATTTTTAGGTAGGGAATTTTGGAATGTTCGAGAGTGCGTTTAGTAACCTCTCAATTTTATGCAACTAGGGTTATTATTTGTTGTTTATGGGGACTTAATATGTGGTTCTTTTACAAATGTTCATATGTTCTGTTTCCATGATACCCTCCGAGGTAGCTTTACTGCCTTCTTGAACATTTTCTCATCACGAGGAGGAGTGGCCGTTTGGGCGGGAGAGGGGCGTGTTCCTCAAGGGTTTCTCAAAATTTAGTCACGTGGGTAGTTCTATATTTGCGCATATGTTGAGCTTCGGTTTTAATTTTATTACCGTCACCGAATATCCATAAGAGCTAAGTTCCCCAAAATCTAGTTAATTCAAGCTTTGATCATTCTGAGCGCCAAGAAGTAATTGGTCTTTTATATTCCTACGCTGCAAGTATTTCAGTTAAAAGCGACAAATAATGAACTCTCTTTATATGAAAATCTTCCCCGGTGTCTCAACGTGCACTCGTTAGGTAGTGTTTATGTAGAAGTTAATGCACAAACCTCAGTGGTCCTCAGTCAACATTCGGCAGAGGGGAACTTGGACGATGAGGTTCCTTTTTTTGATTTCTCAGTCTACTTTGAAACAAGAAATTCATTCTTTGCCAAAGAAATTATTCAAAAAAAGGGAAGCTTTTAATTGCAAAAAGAGGGTAAGAGAATTGTAGAGCCACTTTACTATCTCTAAAAGTAGAATATTTATATGACTTCCTCTCCACAAAATTCACTTTCACGATGGGCAAATCAATCAGAGTGTCCGTCTTGAGGTTTAAGCAATTGGTTTAATCAGGAGGCGTTCTTAGTGCACAGAGAAATCTAAGTAGTCTTCCAAATGGATTGGAATAGCAGCGTTTGGCTAATAAGGCAGAAATGTCGCAGCCAGCAACAAGTGCTTTACGTGTGCAAAGCGAACAATAATGTTTCCATTTTGGGGTGTGCGATAGACTTACCTCCACGTGGTGCACCCTGGGCAACGTATACTCATACGGCAAAAAAAGTCCATCAACTGGCAGTTGACTTCTGACTTCAAACTACCAAGACCCCACTGCATTTCATATTCGCCTACTTCCACAGTACTCACCTCACCCTTTCTCAACCTTTGTGTCTGTCTCTTTTACCTCTTTGAAACACTCTTCTGTTCCCCCTCTCTCGACTTTTTTCAATTTGATGTTTCTTCCCCTCTGTGAAGCCTGAAGTCAACTAAAGGGCTAATGATAACCATCAAGACACCTGCCATTTGATATAAATAAATAAATGTTTCCATTTTCAATGCTGATTAATGCAACCACTTTCCTTTATGCTTTCAGAAAACTTAGCAAGAAATGCAATTTTACAGAGCAAAAAGAGACATTTGTAAATAATTTTCGGTTCTCATATGGATTTGAGGAATTTCAAAATGTGAGTGCAGCATTAATAGCAACAGTACCAATAAGTTTCAAACATTCGGGAAACGAACCACGAAGCATGGAAAACCAATATAACTGGGTTGGTTGAAGAAGGGTGAAATGACACGATTCACATGGGACTGTGGGTCAGCTGAAAGCACTTACCAACCGTAGATGAGAGGGACAGCATGGAAGAACGCTGACAACTTCAAACACCACATATTCCACAGCACTTACGATTTCTGGTAAATTTGTAAACTTTAATAAGGCGAATTACTTGTAGAGCACTACTTTGCTCTACATATTTTTTTCGCTGACAGTCCTTTCAGAGTTAACTCGCAAGCATTGCAGTCAATAGGCTGAAATATCTTAGGGGTACACGAGAGGTTTCTTTAAGATGTGACGCAACTTATTACAAAGTATTTATTTATGCCAAATGGCAGGCGTTTTGATAGTTATCATCAGCCCTTTAATTGACTTTATGCTTCACAGATGGGAAGGAAAATCAAAGTGAAAAGAAAGTCGAGAAGGGGGGGGAGAGACAGAAGAGTGTTTTCAAGATGCAAAAGAGACAGACACAAAGGTATGAAAAAGGTGTGGTGAGTACTGTGAAAGTTGTGAAATATGATATACAGTGGAGCGATGGTAGTTTGAAGTCAGATGTCAACTTCCAGTTTATAGACATTTTTGTCGGTTGAGTATACGTTGCCCAGAGTGAACCACGTGGAGGTAAGTATAGTTAAAAGAGGATGGTTGAAGAGGAGTTTCATAGCTGTCGCAAGACGAGACTACTTGAAGATGATTATTGGAAATTAACAAGGACATTCACAATAGACCATGCCAGTCTAACCGAATGAAACCATATTCTGATATCTACACACCTTCTAAACCTCTTTGTGTAAAAGTGAAACGTACTTTTATCACTCAACTTTTTCAAGTCTTCATTATTGGCAATTTTGATTTTCAGGACAATTTTTATTTGAGCTACGCGTTTTTTTACCATTTCCTGCTCTCCCATGTTCCTTTCATTCATTTTCATGTTACTTAACTTTCAAAGTACCACATACTTATTGCTAATATGTAGATTAAAAAAACATAACATTAATTGGCAAAAAAGTTTACATGTAGCGAATATGTTAAACCACATTGTAATCAGTGCAAAGTAAAAAATTTTACTTGTTAAATGGGCGTTTATTGTGCACAATTGTCCGGATAAAAACAGATTGTCGATTCGATTATTTACCTGTGTTTATAAGTTGGGTTGAATTTCACGTATTCCATCCTTTCAATAGCAATTGCGTTTGGCAGCCCACATAAGTGGCATCGCATAATTAGACAAAACGGTTTGCTTTAAATGAAATTTTTCTGACACAAATCATGATTGAAGTGAGTGTGGAACGAGGGAGCATGGAGAAGCGAAATGTCAAACTCTTCCTTCACTCATGAATTTCCGCCTTCCTTCCAGGAAGTAGGCGTATCATTACAACGATTCACTCAATTTGTGATTTTTTTAACCTTTTATCTCTTAAAAGCATTTGATAAACGGTATTCAATGCTGCCTTTAAATATGGCCTTGGGTCTTTAATATCCATAGCTATTAGCAGTCGTCAAAAGCGGTATCGACTACTTTTCTTCAGGAAAGTGAAGATTTCTGCTTTCTGGTCGATTCCATCCGACATATTCTTGTGCATGTTGCAATAAGTAAAGCATGCTTCAAGAGTGAAAGACTCAGTCAACAGAAAATGCATCATCTATTGCCGACTTCTTCTCAATATTCAAAGAGAGTAGGCGATGTGAATTCCGCCGCAATTGTGCATGGCATTTTTGAACAGCTTCACTCAAAAACTCTAGGAAAGAGTCGAATGTAACCTCTAACAATGGTTGACTTCAAACGAAAAAAGGTTTAAGCAGGTAATTTAAATGGTGTCCGACATTGGAACTGTGCGCAAAAGACTTCTGATGAATTCGTATTTGACGGTACTCTGGGAAAACACAAGGTAAAAGATTATTATTTTAGAAATTCGAAGTTGTGCCTATTCTGGGGTGGATAATAGTGTGCATATTTCTTGAAGTGATTTTGACATTTCCAAACATTTAATCCAATTATTTCGCATATGTCTTGCGTCGGGCCCATACTCTTGATTAAATCGTAATGTGAGGTGATGCTTTCTTTTATTCCAGTCACAATTCCACTTGCAACTTGCCGGTATTTAGGTAGGAGTCACAATTCCATTGCAACTTGCCGGTATTTAGGTAAATTGTACAGGGTGTAACCTGGGAATTGGTAGTACTTCAGTTTGGCATCAGGGTTAACCTAGGAATTTGTAGTACTTCAGTTTGTCATCCAATGTAGCTTCCATAATTGTGAAAATGTCTCCATCATAGGTTTGTGAAAATGTCTACATCATAGGATTGCAGGATTTTCTGGACTTGGATCTTTTTGCCCTAGGACATCCCTCCAGCATTCCACTGGGGGATCTGAAGACGTTGTGATTGGCAGCATTCCACTGGAGGATCTGAAGACATTGTGATTCGCCCCTTCCACTGGAGGATCTGAAGACGTTGTGATTCACCCTGACAAGGATCTGAAGACGTTGTGATTCGCCCTGACGAGGGCGATTTCTCTTATAGCCTTTTTTCAAGTTAATCATAATAAAAAGAAGTCGAAATTCCGAGTGATAGACTTTTTTGCAGTAGGAACATACGTTGTCCAGGGTGCACCACGTGGAGGTAAGTCTATCGCGCACCCCACAAAATAAAAGATCAATGTATAAATCAGAAATTGACGCTATTAACCTTTCCTTTTATATTTTCTTCTTTATATCAATAAAATATCGTTTATTAATTAGACTATTCTAAAAAACTGAACCAATTAATAACTCTAAAATTCTTCAAGAAACTTTGAGTGATTTCCTCAGTCTATCATTTACATCCTGGAAACGATCATCTTTATTCCAAGAATTCTCATCTTTTCGTGTTTCTGCCAACGGTACATTTTATCCATTTGAAATGAATTCGACTTGGAGAAAAAACCAAATATGAATCGCAAACATATGTTTGCAAGTTGGACGTAAGTTTAAAGCTTGCAAAAATTAAGTACCTTGTTTTCCCATAGCATTGTTATTTTAAGGTTGTGTACTCACTGATTCTCTCTAACTCTAATTTATGGCTGGCGAATCATCTTTATTTATTAAAAGAAGTCATATGTTTTCTTTAAGTGGGCACATAAATACCAATTAAATCCGATAAATGAATTCCTTTTTAAGCTATATAGAAGGTTTGTTTTAACAGTAACCTTTGTAACGGATTAGCTACGTCAATAACCTTGACTATTCTCAGTAACCTCTATACCAATTTCTTCCAACTCGAAAGTCCCCGGGAATTAGCTAGGCTAAGACAAAGTTATAAAGGAAAAAGAGGTGTAGCACGGAGCACGTTTATTCAGCGAGTATCTTTCGGATAACGTGTAACGCAGGAAGCTCAATCATGATCAGGACGGCAGATTAGGTTAAACAAATAGAGGTTAATGATTGGTCACTGTTTGTAAGGTCGCACCTCCCAATCCTGGCGTGCAGGCATGCGATGACGTGTCCCACAATACTCCCCCTCTAGAGCGGTTGTAGGAACCTAAAAGGAGAAAGAAAACGCTCGACATATCGAGTGTACATAGTCGGCCAGCCTGGAGGGGAAGGTAACTTTTCGGCCGTAGCAAGTGTAATAGGGTTCAGGTTGAAGAGGGACAGAAGGGGGAACTGCAGAGGCCGAAGTATCTTCGGTTAGGGACTGAAGTGGTGGGGGGGGGGGGGGGGGGGGGGGGTGGTGGACGAGGTTGATATAGGCTCTTCGGTTTTTAGAGTTGTAGGACCGGATGGGTGAATCCTAACCGCGGGATTTGGTATAGGGCACTCCAGGTAAGCCGGTTTTAAACGGTCGATACTAACGGAGTCCTTGTTGCCGTTGCGGTCCAGAATGAAATATTTTGGTTTGCGTTTGAGGACTTTGTAAGGTCCTTCGTACGGTGGTTGTAGGGGTCTTTTCTCTGAATCCACTCTAACAAAAACGAAGGGACATGTGGATAAGTCTTTAAGAATATTCGGCATTGTGATTGGTCCGTTAAGTAACCAATCTCCATCTCGTGTTGCTCAGTGGGAGTATAAAAGATCCTGCCAAAACCGGTAGCCTTGCATTTCGAGTAATGGTAAGCCTTTGAAGTTTGACTTTGTAATTAGTTTTAAATTAAAGCCCAGAAATAACAAGTTACTTTTAGTCATAGAAAATTTGTGTTTTCTTAGTTTTATTCCTTATGTCAGAATTCTTCAATATTCTCTGTTATTTATTAATTACATGATCAGTTTTAATTTAAGTTTATTTTGAATATGTCTTGATATCGCTTAATTACACAATGATAGCAATGTCGCTTAATGAGTGGCCATTATTCTGTCTTGACGCCTATTAATAATCTTTTAATCATTTTTGAAAACTCGACGTTTCACAACATGATTAAATTATGATTAGACGAAATCGAGCTTCTTGAGACATTTAGTTGCTTGGCACCGCCAGATTTTAGTGGAAACGGAGGAGAAATTTGGAAAAATTTTTATATTTTTATTATAGTTTAGAATGCTTCAGTCATTGCAGAGCAGTCAAGCATGACCACCTTATCACTTTTACCGTAGCTTTGAATTCTAGTTATTTCCAAGCAAGCTTCAAGGCGAGGTTTGCATAGGGGGTTTTTGTTCGACGATATTCCAGTCTCCCCAGTACTATTCGTACAGAGGAGAACGGGCTCATGATTTCAAAATTCGCTGAAATTTTTTTTACTTCGAAGTTAATTGTTAGCGTTAACTAGCTTGAATTAGCTTCAATTAAGGCTACCAATTCGATTGAATTAGCGAAAAGAATCGTAATGTGTAATCGTGATTAGTTTTCAAATAAAATGTACCATCCTTTCAAGAATTGTGAAGTGGGAGTCGAAAACACGTTGAGAGATCAATAATAGTCAGTACTGAACGAACGGAATCCGAGACGCTTCGATTGTTTTGTCAAAGGAAGTCATTATCTATAGATCCACTCTGCAACCTTTCTTGTTAAGATCTTAACTACTTTCAGGTTCCACTCTGGAGCTCGATCATTCGTAAACACTGCGTAATTGTCCTCGATTTCTTGATTTCAGCTTATAGCATTTAGTTCCCTGTTACCCTAGATCAAGATTGATTAACAAGGCAAATTAACGGTTTATCGGCTCTTCATTCGTTAACAGCGCTTTCTTCTCCAATAAAAAAGTTTTAGGTTATCAATTTGCGTCTGTGGAGTGTTTCCTTTATTAACAGCATGTCTGCAATAAGGCAATGGATGTGTTGTCATTCTGCAAATTTGCCAAACTAGACGGACACTGAGATTAAGGTCACCATGTTTCGTTCAATATCACACTGATAAGGTATTTGAGGGCTTCCACTAACGTTATCAGATTTATGTCGTTACAGCAGATTCTGTGTTATTTTAGACAGGTCTTGTCATTTTGTACTTATACCGTGTCCATTTGTTAATGAAAAACATGATGTTATGATTCCAAAGCAACACAATCGTTTTGACATCAATCTTTCGGGCAAAGCAATAAAAGGAAGGCACAATTGCCCCAAAATCAAATCGGAATTTCCGATGATCAGAACTTTTAGGTTAACAATAATCACTCTCCAGACGGGTGGTTTTTAAGATCCTCGATATTTTGATGGCCTGATCGCCTGCTGCAATACATCTTGGAATTCCACGTACACCCTTTTCGTCCCTAGCCGGCCTTCTCATAAAGGAGGACTGTACTGACTTTTAAACAAATTTGCTAGTCTGATTTTCCTCAGATGCCGGCAAGTCTAGTCATTGCTACAATAAATGCACAAGTGCAAAGAAAGCTGTTTGCGTTTTAGGTAAAATTCAGTCTGTTAGCTGCCGTCAGTACAGCCCTCATTGGAACAATGGTTTCTGCTTTGACTCTGGAGGAGGCCAAGCAAAATCCCCAAGAGAGCATTCTCTACGATCTCACACCGTACAACAAGACGAAGCAGTTCGGTTACTCAGCCCTTCTTGTCTTCGGCGTTCTCACCGTCTTCACATCAACCATCGCCATTGTCGCCAAGCTCAACGGGTCCAATCCCAGAAAGCGGACAACTTCGTAAGTCCTGGTGCCGCACCATGCAGCACTAGGAGGCTAGGTTTCATGAAATGTGATAATCTAATTTTCAATTCGATTTCTTATTTTAGGATAAAACCATCCTGGAGAGGCTGTGGTGAAACCTCCTCTGTGTAAAGAATTTCATATTTTTTGAATATAAATTTAAATGATCGGAGACTTTTCTTTTTGAGGCTTGGATTAATAGAATACGCCAATGATCTTTCATTTCAATGCCGATAACATACAAAAGACTATCGTCAAATTTAAAGTAATACGTATTGGGCCAGACACGGATTGACCACCAGTCAAACAGGAAATTCCGTAATATTTTAAAAGTTACACAGAACACTACAGACAGATCAATTACAGAAGCCATAATCTGCAATATCTGAGAAACAAGAGAGAAGACAATATCTAATTCAGAAGGGCCAATGGTAAAGTAAAAACCATTTCTGTTGAGGTTCCCAACGAGCCAATAACATAACGTAACATTATTGCGTAAGGAAAAAACAACAAAAATCAGTTTGATTACTGCATTGATGAATGCCAATTTAGTACATTTTAATTTAGTTCTCTTATTAAGAACTAACAATTCTGAGCGGAAGATCAATTAACCTCACCAATCTCCTTTAAGGAAGGAAATCACAATCCATCATTACACACGCACGCACACACACATACACACACACACATATATGTGTGCGTATATATCATCGGATTGTTTATTTTCTTGTATGGATATCGTCATTCATTATCCACCTCTGCGTAGTAACAGAAAAGGATGGACAGGGAAGAGAATTTCAATTTTTTGCAAAAAGGCGGGAGTTAGGGGGGGGGACTCAGTCTTTCCCCTCTTCCATGAGTATAGGGGTTCGGAGGGGGAAGAAGCAAACAGACACGGTAAAAGGGAGGTTGGCAGATTGGAGTGTGTTGTGTTTGGAGTTGAAGTGAGGGAAGGAAGGAAGGATGGGAAATTCAACCAGCAGAAGCGGATTGAGTGGATTCGTCTGCCATGCTGCTATAGCACAACTACTTAAATCTAGAGCGTTGGCGTCGGTTGCGGTGACGTCTGAAACAGGCGCAGCACCTAAAAGAAACAAAGCCAAGCCTTAAATGTAATAAAAACAACAAGAATTGATAAGACTGCAAAACGCGCATTAGCAGACGGATAACATGGGCTAGTGAGGAGCTCAAACGTTGGGTCGTGACTAGAACATACTCGTGTTCCTTGTTCGAGGACTGTCGTATTGCAAACAAAATAACCGCTTCCACACACTACATAAACATCTAAGAAATTTTAATTCCTTCCGTCTTTTCATACACCTTACGTGCTTTCATATTGGCTTAACTATATGCCGCGATTTAATAACGATCTGTACAAAAAGGTAGCTAAAATGTCTTCTAAGAAAATTCATATTTAACGCTACGCAATCACATGACAAAAAGGGGATGCTAGAAAATATGGTTTTTTCAACGTCAAAAAACCAGAAAGAGCGATTTGCTGTAATTGTTTTAGCTACCCATATTATACAGATGGTGCTTACCCGCAAGCCTGCGAGCCGGAAGAAGCGTCTGCAACAGTAGCCTTATTTGCAGCAGCAGAGGTCGCCAAATTAAATTGCTGTTGATCTGCAATTTCGGCATTGGAAGGGGTTTGTTGTGTGTTGCCAGCGGGATGATAGGCTCCACCGGACTGTGGCGGCGGTTGTGGTACCACCTCCGCCAGTGGCATATCACTAGGCAAAATGGAATCGCAGCCTCCGAGTAGTTGCTAAAATTACACAATTGAATTAAATTGCTGCTACTTATTCTTAATGAGTAGAAATGACATACCTTATCATCGCCGTTAGCGTCGATTATCTTTCTTTGATGAGTGGACCAATAGGAGGGGGCGGTGGTGGCATTGGGAGCAGGGGGATGCTGAGTGGAATGACCTGCGACAGGATTTGGATCGGTTTGTGGCGGTGCAGGCACACTACTATTCTGATGCTGTACACTGCCCTACAAACGTGAAAATAAGCATAAAAATGAAATACCAAAGATAAAACGAATGAGTGGTCAGAGGAAGAGAGGGGATTTACTTTAGGAGCACCGGGGAGGGGTCGGTAGCACCAGTCAAACTCCCAATCGAGTTCCCATCGCTGGCGTTTCATGAGATCGGTAAAGATCCATCGCAAGTACTCATAGTTTGGAACCTCGAAAAAGTCCAAACTTCGAACGTAACGCAGGTAGGTAGCCATTTCTAAAAGAGGGAAAATGGAACCTCAATGAAGTCTTCCATTGACAGTTATCCTTTTTACAAAGCATAGAATGATCGAACGATTGTATAGAAAAGTGATTTCCAAATAACGCCGTAAGTATGTAGCAAACTGTATTACGCTTTTAAATATGCATAGATTCAACAAGCTACGCGCTCCTGAGACACTGTAACAACTGACAAATAACTAACCCATTTACCTTTACAACACGGAGTAGTCCAAGCCATAATAATTCATAGCAATAAGGTGTGAAGGCGTGAAAGATCCGTTGCGAAAGGCAACAAAATTAGACGAGAAAGCAACAACGCTTACTGTTCAAAAGCAGACCCAGGTTGAGGAAAAGTCGCAGCATTGTTATAAAAGCGTCAAGGTAATGAGCTTTCATATGACAAAAGCACTCACTCACAGCCGACTTAAGAGATGGCATATCAATCAGTTGATATGAATGCCTTTAATACACAGCTACCTTAAAGTTGCGTTAACTGAAGAAGGAGCGAAGATAGCGCATATCTGCCAAGTCAGAGGTCACGAGATCAATGCCCATTGGTGCACATTCCAAGATTTACGTGGTCAGCCCCGCCAGTTATTTCAAGAAAATAGGCAAAAAGGTAGAATGTGGGTATCTGTTAAGAGGAACTGCAGAATACTTCTATTCAAGTAAAATCTTGATAGTGCTTCCTCGATGGGCTAGGGAAGTGTTGTTCCAACAGACATGCATATATATTTGGTTAGTAAGTCTTATACTCTGGAGAAGGTTGAAATTTCACCTATTGTATTTGAGACATTTGAACCTTGTCCTTAATTTAGGACAATAAACATGTTCTGAGATCTTCTTTTCTTGGTTAAAAGTTCTCAGTTATAAATGAAGTTGGCTCCAAAAATGCTAGCAACTAGGGTGGCATTGAAATAGGGATTTTAAAAATCTCAGCCATACGATGATTGCAGGAAAAAAATTGACAATTTCCCCACTTTTAATTAGGAGTACGGGAGATAAAGGGACTAACCGGAATAGCCCTGGCACAAGACATCGATTGGAGTGGCGCATTTGGTGTCGCCGATTTTTTGGTAGCGTTCACGGAGACTCTCTGCCTTGAGACCCTGCCAGGGGAGACAACCACGCAAGAAATAGATGAACATATGACCTAACGCCTCAAGGTCGTCCCGCCGCGATTGCTCTACAAAGAAAAATGGGGGAAGGGGTAAGGGGTAAATGCGTGCATTCAATGATCATTTACACAACAGATCATTTAATCCTAGCTAAAACCAGAAGAACCGAAATTGTCACAGGGTTGAAGCAACACTCCAAACTTGAGTGAAGCAAAACAAAAGAAAAGAGACACTTCACTAGAAAGAGTTGTACCACCAACAAATTTAACATGTACTTCGAAGGGTTTGTAACTTTATTAGTACTCATATTAAAATTCGGCCCAAGAAAATGTGAAAAACGTGTTCGCCAAGCAGAAAAGAAAGACAAATTACATGGTTTTGACGCCACAGAGCAAATTAAGTAAAAAATCTGTGAAGTCGTTAATTTCGATATTCCTATCCTAGCAGTACTTCCATTAGGGCAAGGATAAGAAATCCTCCAACGCAAAACAATCGCCGCATTTTCACTAGCGGACGATGAGAAATTGTCGTAAACTTGATCTACCACGATATGTCGAGATTATATCCACTAGCAACAGAGAATTGAATAATTCATGATGATGAAAACAACTGACCTATTTACTGCCCACGCAACAAAAAGGAGACACATTAACACGGCCCACACGATAAAAGTGAGAGAATTGGAACTCTAAGAAATTGTTACATCACATGGGCGGATAGTACGGAAAAAATAAATTAAGAAAGAAATGTGCTTTCACCCCTTTAAAACATACGACCAGCGGGTCAACAATCAAGAGTGAGCTAAATTTTTAACAAGATATGCATTTAAATTAGGGAAAATTAGCCTTATTCGAATGTAATGGCCCTTGAACTCTAAATTCGTATAACTCCTCTCCAATCTCAAAACGGTGTCGGTGAGTCCCCCAGCGCTTGACTCTGCTAAAGATTCTTACTTTGAAATAATAAGACTACATGGCATTTTCAGAAATTACATTTCAATCGCATTCTTTATGGAATTGACTCTTTGATCTACATATGCACACGATTCAAACCCCTATTTATTATGTCTAGGTTAGGTTATCGATTGAACTTTCTATTATTGTCGCTTGTTTCATTTAAAAGCACATCACCAAACACTACCGCACACACACACACACGCATACCCCTGACCATATGATATTTCCATCCACCCCCACCCCCGCACCCACCATCATGTTACACCTTTATTGGATTGTTGAGATCCGTCACCTGTTAAATATGGTCTAAGCTCCTAAGACCAAATTCTGGTGCATTAGCCCTTACAATCCCTATCGTGTTACCGTAGCGTTTATTAAAAGTACAATTTACCACATAAACCAACCTAATGGCGAAAACAACAATCCATCATAGGCAATCACGATTTGGCGTTCTAGCATAAGTGAAGGAAACGGCAATTTGCAAAGAACATGAAACGAACTAGTTATTGACAAAAATTTGACTTGCCGACAGTAAGACCATTAAAAGAAACGCGAATTATACGAACTATTACCTCCGTTAAAACAAAGATGCCAGTGGCATCACCACCATCACATCTCTGAAAATTGGAAAATACGAATGGGGACAGGAAAATCTGCACATACGCAAGCTATGAGGGGGGGGGGCTATTGAGACCTAATACCTACAAGTGCCACCAGGCAACATCGCATACGAGCTTAACATGAACGAGAAACAAAAAATGCTCGATTAACGGTCTCGTGGACAAAACAGCGTCAGCTGCAACTTACAGAAACCTTTTACATCGGGGCCAAGACCTCCTAACCCCACAACTCACATCTTTATACTCTGAGAATGTAGTGCTATAAATAGTTGTAAGTCTATATCATTATCTTTGATGACATACATAGGTAAAGAACTTAAGGGGTCACAGAAGTAACAGATTCTACCAAGCTTTTACGAAAAGACTTCAACAAGAGGAAAGTAGCAATAGATACATCCAGAAGATGAGTTTCAATCAACAAATGTACTACTTTATTTCACTCAAGTAAATGGCAATTAAACCACGAAATTGTTAAGACTGCAGTAGCATTACCTCGATCGGGACTGGGACGACACTTAAATTGATCTAATTAACGTTCGACCACTTACCTTTGCCGAGGTGGGTATTGATACTCATGTACCGAGCGGTGCCGGTGAGACTTTTGTGGTCTTTAAAGGGGATGTGTTTACCGGTGTCTGGGTCGATATACTCCTTGGCCAAACCGAAGTCGATCATGTAGATTATGCGGTGCCGGTCATAGGACTGTCGGCCAATCAGAAAGTTCTCAGGCTTCACGTCACGGTATATCAGATGGTGAGAATGCACATATTCTATTCGCTGGAGCTGAAATTGAAACAACAATAATTTAGAGGTGGTATCTTTTAACAAAATCACAATCTATTCCCTATCAATCAGTGTCATTGTAAATAGGTCTATCACGTAAAGCTTAGTTACAAATGTGTTCTTTCTTAAGCACTCCTTATTTCTATCTGGATGCCTCTACCATTAAGTTGCTTTATGGACCCGAAACTAGGCTACACAGTCATATTTGCAGCACTTTTAGGACGAGCACAAACAGAACGTATAGGAACGTGAATCCAGTATGCGGGAGAAATACACATTGAATTAATTGCAGAAACCTACATTGACGGACCTTGTCCAAAAAGTGGATCACGAATGAATATTAGAAGCTACCGAGAGGGGAGTTATTGAGACGTTAACCTACAGTTACAATAAAAAGAGAAATTTGTACAGACTCACAAGTTGTAGGGCGATCATGATAACAGTTTTGAGGGAGAACTGCCGATTGCAAATTTCAAAGAGATCCTCCAGCGATGGACCAAGGAGTTCCATCACGAGGCCGTTGTGGCGACCCACAGGACCGAAATAGTACACCATAGGGAAACCAACTACAATGAGAGGTGAAAATCAATTATTACCACCACCCAGATGCCCTGCTATAATGGCGCCGATGAGTCACATCCCCATGACGCGCAAACTTGTAAAAATAAGAGAAACTGATGCTTTGCTAGCATTTCTCTATCCCCACATTTCAGCCGAAGTGATCATATCCAAAAGTGAATAATGCTCAATTATTTGATTATCAGTCGTCTCTCCAGTCACTCCAACTATTTTGGCATGCCTATGCAAATATTTCATGTTACTAAGGTATTTTAATAAAGCCACTACACAGACTGCTCCCCTTTAAACTGCTGTAGAAGGGGGGAAATTAAACGGAACCGAAATTAGAAGCTCAAAAGTCACTCAAACTGGGAGAACTCCACTGAGGCAGTGAAAGTCAGGTTAACTTCCACAGCCGCGTACCGCTTGATTAGTCATCGCGCTAGAACCTGACACTACGCAATTGCCGGCTGAACTTGACGCGCATATAAAAAATGACCTTGAACAATGCCAATGAGAAATGCCACACTCACATCTCAGACTAACTACGGACTGTTTTGCGAGGAAAGATTTGCAGGCTGGAAATACTCCGAACTTTTTTTTTGAAATTTGTAACTATGATTTAAAAAAAAATCGATCAATAATTACTGCACATCGTGGGAAATAAAGGATTCCCTTAAAATTTGAAATTTTTTGAGCTACAAATATACAGAATAGGAAGGGAAACAAAAATACCAAAGTAAAAAACCGACTTCCTGACGAGACCAGGGATCACTTTATTATTATTTTGGGACTGAAAGAGGATTCAATACACAATAAAAGGGGGCGTAAAATGAATGAGCCCATAGTAATAGGCAGTAAATTGCCTGATTGGTTGGAAATAATTACGAAATTCGATTAAAACTGCGAATACACCGCGTAGCCAGGATAAAAGAGACGTGATGAGCGGTGTATCGAAGTTAATGGCTATTTTTCGTAACATTCAGCATTAATTACAATTAAATAAAGGTATAATATTAATTTACCTCCATCATTCATACAGCACGCCTTTTATCTTGGGCCACTCCAGACAAATTACTAGACATGGCGGAAAAAAGTAGGGATCATTCAAAAGAACCCCAACCACATCACCCACCTCAGTGTTTGAGGATGTTAGAAGGCGTCGCGGATAAAGGTGGCACAACTATTAGCCTAACGTCATGCTTGATAAAAAAAAACTCAATAGCAGGTGATGTGTAGCATCAAAAGACAAAGAAAATCGTAATCACGCGTACAACAAAAAAATACATTATAAAGTGGATAAGAAAAATAAAGCCTATAATAAGCGCCCTCATTTCCTTTCTGCAATTAAAAAAGGAAAAAACTCGGAGCAGTAGCCTTGAGAAGTGCAGATGACACAGAGAGAGAACAACGAAAACTTTAGAGTTAACTTTAAAACTACAATAAGGTGCATAGTGAAAGAAAACCATCACCCTCCACCCCCCCCCCCCCCAACGCCCTCCAGGAGAAAGAAAAAGTGTTAGTTGAGGGACTATTACAGAAAAAAAGAAACATATATTGCTGTCATCCATCCTCAAAAAAAATTATTCAATATTTCCTAGAATGTTAATAAAATTAAATTTCAAAGTATAAAAGACAGCAAAAAGAATCTTATGCTCGAGGTCACACGGAGGAACTACTGAATTAACTAACTCAAGAGAATGTGGGTACTGAAAACCCTGAAACAAGAATGGGAGGCATAAAGCAGATTTTGGGAACAGGTAACTACCCATTTTAACCCATTTGATGAGCCCATAACGTCTGGAACTGAAGTCTTCGTTTACAAATAAATTGGGAAAAAAAACTACAGACGACAATAAGTGGCTAGTGAAACGAAGCCACGAATTCAGAAGGCAGTGAATTCGTCAAGGGGTGACTGCTTAGTCACTACTTGACTATATATCTTTGCTTCTCCTTAATTTTCACTCCGCTTTTGTTTAAAAAACAACCCACTTCTTAACAGAAAAAAATGTTAATGACAATTAGTAAAAAGAACTTGTTGCCGAAGAGAGATGTAGCCCCATGGAAAAAAGTTTTTTTTGAAATCGACCAAAAAGTTTAATACCCACTTACCGCTATAAAGTGGGCTTTAAAGAGACCCGGTGGTACACCACATAGAAACAAGTTTTAAAATAATAAAGCTGTAATACAAAGAAATAATTTTGAAAAGTATGTCAAAGTCCTATGTTTGCATAATTACTTGAATCAAGCAAATAGAGAAGCACATATTGACGCCACAAACTTAATTTAGAAGAGGGATTAAAGCAATCGGTTAGATGATGACATCCAATTACACCGTCACACATTCAAAGCATAAGTGGGTGAGTCATTAGGAGGTAGAAGGGAGTTGAACAAATTCGTCTTCAGCGCCTCCATGTGTAAGCTGAATTTAACTAATCCTCACTGAAATTATGAACTTGATGGCTTTCTTTTAAGACGGGTTCAATGTCTGAATTCGCATCAAATGGTTTTATATTTAGAGAAAATCATAAGTTAAACCGAACAATTTCTATTAATACCACAAAAGTAACCAAAATGGTAGACAAGAGTTTATTTTGCCATATAAGTTTGGCAGGGGTTGTTAAAAAAATACCTCCCAATCTCCAAATCGCGCTCCTATATACAAAATCAAAGTTTAAACCCAATTACACCCATGTTCAGATGCATTGCAATACCATTTGCCAATAGTGGTAATGTAGGGTATACAATCACAACAAAAGCCACCAAAATTATATTGAGAAAGGAATGAAGGACTCACCAGCATTACCAGTCTGCAACATGCGATAGAAGCGATACTCCAAATGCAGTTGCGGTGCACGTGTTTTCATAGGCTCCAGTTTGATAGCCACGTGCTCGTTGGTGTAGAGATTTTTGCCTTCAAGACAAAGAGGTATTGAGAGTGAACCCGTGAGAGAGAGAGAGAAGTGTGTTTACACTAAAATCTGGATACTTTAACACGCACACGAAGTGCTGTCAGTTTGTTTATTCTCTCCTGTCTCATAAACACTAAATTTTATTCACGGCCTTAATTATTCAGAGCTTACTAGAATCGCTCCCTTCAAAACCACTCCGATAAATATTTAGAGAAAAAGTATAAAATAGGAACCAGTTAATAGTGAGGACCCAGCATTGAGGAAACACACTTGTCCGTGCTCAAACTAATCCATTTAATTGGCCAGATAAGTAAGTAGGTGCATAAAATTCGCAGGCCAATATCCTCATAAGTGACCTTTAGCAAAAAAGTCAAAAATAAACTGTGGAACAAGGAAACGCATATGCTTATAGTCAAACTAAGTAAAGGAGCCACTCACCAGCACAGTACAAGTATGAGGCACTTCGCTAGATCGGGTCAAGGTCAATCACACACACAGAGAAGCAACAAGATGATGAATCATTGAAGTGCTAATTAGCCCATAACAGCCCTAACTACGTCGTCAAACGAGCAGCGAATCTCTCGATCACACATTTTAACGGAGAATTAACTTAACAATTACGGTAATTGCACTAAGAAAGGCCCAATGATAAACTGGAAAAGCACACAGAAGTATTAGCAGGCAACAGCACTTAAACATGAACCAAAATAGAATAATGTTACTAGGAGCATGAAGAACCTCCAAAATGATAAAAAGCGTAAATTCTTCGGCCTGATAAATCTGACCACTAGTAATAAGGCGATAGACAGGCGATTCAAAGTTTGCATGTTTTGCAGTTGAGTTTGTGCCTTGGCAGGCAAATTGCCAAGCCCGTTTAAGTGTGCGCTTTGGAACACACGAAAGGAAAATACGCAATTGCGAAGAAGGCAAAAAGTTGGCTGACTTTGTTGAGAACATAAAAATTCCGAAAGCAGCTGGGAACTAATCTCACGTACTTGGGACTAAAATTCAGTTCAGGTAGACAGTTTCAAAGCAATAGTACGCCAATCGTAACTAATTTACGTCTCTGAAACGGTATGATCCGAAGGGGTGAAGTAATGAGATGCATATAAAGCGAAACCTTAAAGTCACCAATCAACCACATACGCACACAAAGGTAACAGTACGCAGAAAGTATATAGAGAACAAGCACATTAGTCAAACATTATATAGTTCCACAAATACCTATCTAGCCAAACGGGAAAAAAAAACCATGCCCTACAGAATCATGTGCAAAACGGGAATACTATTTAAATAAAGATACAAAACTTCAAAATCAAATATGTTAGAAAACTAGAGCGTTAAAAGATAAAAATGTGACTAAAAATCAGTATTATCTGGCAATAAAGTGCAGAAAGCAACAAAACGTTAAAATTCAACGTGAATAGAACTTTAGCAAAAAAAAACGGAATAACAGCAAAACCAAGCTGAAAAATTTACCCTTATCGTCTGGACCTTCATAGATACCTTAAGTACGAAAGACATTGATGAAAATCAAAGTTACGATAGCAAAATCCGGTAAAATGAACATGCAAAAAAAAATACAGTGCACAAAAAACTTGAAGCAATAACGCAATAAGATCACTTGAAGCAAGAAATTATTAAATACGAAATTGTGCCAACAAACCTAATCGAATTTCACCGAAATTTCCGCAACCGATCTTTTTTCCGACTCGAAAATTAGGACCAACAAATAAAGAATTGGCATCTCGGGAATTACGTAAACCGTCTTGCTGATGATTGGAGGACATTTTCTTTTAAAATTGAGGAAGTATTCCGCTTGTTAGACGTGATATCTTTTTTAATTACAAGAGATTGAAGCTATCTACATGCCCCAAAACAGACGATTATATTGCTGCAAGCTTGTAGAAATGCTCAGAGGCAAATAAAAATCCATATAAAACAAAAGCCAAACCAATTTAGTGGAAAATATCAGAGAAAGCAAGGCAATACGAACTGTCCATGTTTAACCGTGAGGTCCAATCAACTTAAAGGTTTGAAATAGCTAAACAAAAGGAGTAATAATTGATATTAATTTTTCTCTAAATACACCCTAATTAATAAAGTGTTTAAATACTGGTAACTTGAAAAATAAAAAGTCTCAAATTATAAATATGCACAAGCTGCCATTTCGATCCTGCAAAGAAGTCCCATTTTAAATATATTAATGCGTTAATTTAAAACTCATAGTTTACCTTCAGGAACTTTATATACATATAAATTCACTATTATGGTGATGCTCTGTAGTAAATTAATATATAGCATAACCAAGTATTCTACTGTCAATAGAAAATCCCACTAACTAGATCTTCAGCTTGACTGCCTAAAGGTACTAATTCATTTTTGACTCACCAAAACTTGTTGGTGGCATGGATTTATGTCCACTTCCGGTACATTTTAAATAAATATAGTTAGATATTTGTTGAAATCCACAGGACATGCGGAATGTGTGGCCGCAGTATTAAACTCAGGAAAGGGTTGAAATTACATACTCGTACTTGTGAGATAACATACCTATTACAAATATGGTCATTTTAAATAAATGTTAAAATAGTTAAATAACTATTTGAGTGCATTTATTACTTAAGCAAAATTAATTAAAAGAATTTAAGTTGATTTCGAAGTAATTAGTAACTCCTTAAAAGTGGCATTATTCTAGTTTATGATTCCACAGCGTTTATATGGTTTCTCAAATTGTCATAGGATTTTACTCGTTATTTTAGAAGAACATCAAGCTTGGAAAATTAATTAACTGAAATAAAGAATTTTATGTTCACATAGGATTGGGGTGTGCGATAGACTTACCTCCACTTGGTGCACCCTGGGCAACGTATACGAGCAGTTGACTTCTGACTACAAACTACCATCTTTATCTTTTTCTCTACATTTGTGTCTGTCTGTCTCTTATGCATCTGTGAATCGCTCT